>QYAP01000731.1:0-19413 GCA_003988905.1 Hymenotorrendiella dingleyae
TCTAGTTCTTCGGATTCTCCTGAGTTATAGTTAATTTGATTTGTTGTAGTTAATTTATTCAAGTTTGAAGTTTTGTGCCAAGGAAAAGTGGTCGACTCGCTGATATGGCCGACTCGCTGATAAACCACGTTATAACTTTATTTTTATTATTAATTGAAAATGTTTATTTTTTTAATAAAGTTCATTAAATTAGATAATTATTTTAAAAATATAAGTTTTTATAAATGAAATATTCGCCCGAAGTTAAAAGTATTAATATAATTTTATTCGGGTTTTTAAAATTATTTTATTATAAATGATTATAATCTTTATATTAAATTTATTTATTATTTTTATTAATATCTTTATTATTCCGAGTATTTTTATAATAATTTCTATAATCTTAATGGGTTATTTAATTTATAGCTTATGTTTTTTTTATATTATTCCCTTAATTTATTAATTATACTTCCTTTATTTATAATTGATTTATAATTTTAATAAAGTTAAATTTAATTATTGATTATTTGATTATTTCGAAAATTTAAGAATATTCGGTTGTAAGAATTGGTTTATTTGGATGTCTGATTTCTCGGTATAAGGGCATAAGGCCAGTTTATATAAAAGGAATATATCGAATACGAGCTCTCTTTCGGACGTCTGATCTACGGTTGCATATGCGACCTAGAACCATCTAAAACTGTATGCCGGAACTTGGCAAGAGGACGAATTCCAACATCGGTAAATATACTAATTTTAAGAAAGCTAATAAGGTATTATTTATGAAATTATATTTCGGAGTCTTATAATATAATATATATTAATTCGTTTCTTATAATATTAATTTTCTATTATATAATATGATTTTTTTAATAGCGAATATTAAAAAGATTTCGAATATTTAATTAGAAGTATATAATATTATTTTTATTGAATCTTATAATAAAAGAATCGTAAAGTATTTTAAGTATTTTAATTGAATTAAGCGATGATTTAAGGGTTTTATTAAATATTTTAATGTATTTTATTAGTTATAATAGTTTTCTTTATTTTGAAATTCTTATATTTCTTTAATTTCGTTTTATAAGTAATGATTTTCGCCGTATTTTCTAAGTTTTTTTTGGTTAATACTTATAGCGTAATTGGTTATAATATTAGGTTTTATATATATTTTATGAGTTTATAGATTTTGAGTTAGTTTATGATGTTTTTTTGTTAAGAATCGAAATTATTATAATTAAGAAGCTTTATTTTAGAGTATATGTTTTTTCTTATTATTGCGAATATGTTTTCGTGGTATATAGTTAAGAGATATTAATTAATTCGTTGTTAGAATGGTTGTATAATTGAAGTATAAGGGCCTTATAATCTATTTGGTATTGGGATAATTATAGATTAATTCTATTACGGGAGATTTTATATATTTAATTATAGTGTGGTGTGTGCGCGCTAAGGGGGTTAAGTGAGTATCTATTTTGAGCCTCAATATTTGAGCCTCAATAATGAGTCTGATCAATATCCCTCAAGCATAGCTCCCGCGCTTTCCCCTCCTTCAAGCCCAGTCCGGGTGCCTTAACAAAGCGATAAGTAATGCCTAATTCCTCAAGCTTTGACAGAACTTGTCTTTCTTCCACTGGATTTCCATGTCCAAAGATAATAGGTTCATTTTTGAATCGCCAGGACTCCCGAAGATTCAAAACGTCAAATCCTTCTCCATACAGCGCGTCCCAGTCAAATTCTGGATCTCGGTTTTCGAGACTAAAAATTGTCATCATGAGTCCTCCCTTTTTGGTATCGTCGTTGATGGTTGGTTGGGCTCCTTCGCGAGTTTTGCGTGTGACACCTTGGCCCCAGATCCGTGTGCCTGATGGGGTGATGAACTAATTAATTAGCTTACATCCGTGTCAGGACTTATAGAGTGCAAAGGAAAAGGGTATATTACTGTGCCAACGTTGCGAAAAGTCAGGCTTATTCGCATTGCGTCAAAAGCCTTCTCGGCCTCTGATCTTTCCTCGGTATCACGTTTATCAGGTGGAATCCCAGGGAGCCATCTCTTATTGCTTTCAGGTCCTAGTATAAACATGGAATTATGCGGCATTGGTATCAGCTGTGTCAATATTGGAGCTGGTGGTTTCGCAGCTTCCGCATCCTGAGCTTCTTGAAACTTATTTTTCTTGCTTGCTTTCTTAACCGTTCTCTTGATTTTCTCTCCCAACGTGTTGAACTGACGATTGATAACTTTGCCAGATTTATCGAAATGCATATCCGTGGCTGGTTTCTCCCCTGGAAGAGCCTTCTTTTCTCTCAAACGCATAACTCTCTCAGCTCCAAAGCTAACATTAACAATGTTAGATCCTCGTACGATATCCAGAGTCTTGTCCGAATGCTCGTGGATAAAGTCAAATCCAGTTCTGTACACCTGAATGAGGACGTGATTTAATTGGTGTCCGGCATATTCTTCCGCTTGTTTACGAATAACTTGGACGAAGGGACTAAACTTGAGGACAGGTGGAATTTGATCGGCCGGGTGCCTATATGTTGGGACTTCATTCTCCGTTTTCCCTTCTCCTGCAGATGATGTCAATGGCGCGAACGGAAAGGAAAGACATTTCTGCTTACCTTGCGTGCAAATCAATCGTTGGACGGCTCTACTCCCAGCAAACATTTTATCCCAATGAACCTCATCGTACAGACGATCAAATATTTCGCTCGGGTCCAAATGCTTCTCCGTCCCAGGAACAACGAAGTCAGGAGGGAAAAAGTCGTGGATAATGCGAGAGTCTCCCTGTTGATCTCATTAGATAAACTTCAATCTACGGAGAATTGACTTACAGCAGCAAGGTTACTTCGTGGCCCTTCGAGTCGGGTTATCGAAAACTCCGATTCGTCGGGTAACTTGGAGATTTTTGTTTTAGGAGGCATTGTGCAGTAATTATTTCTGTCCAGTTTTCTTGGTATCATTTGCAACGATGGGGAAAGTTGGTGCGGAAGCATATTGGCCCGATTTGGAAAATAGGGTTCTTTGTAAATGTGCTTCCTTTGTTCTCAACGCAGCGACCAATCATAACCGCAAACGGACTGAAATCTGAAACAAATGCCCGAATCGGTAATTTACCCAAGAAAATGATTTAGTTCTTATTCCGCGGCATACAGTATTGCCGGTAAAAGTTGAAAATTTTGCCTACTAAAGGTATATATTCACTCTTCTTAGAATGCCCCCTCTCACCGGTTTTAACCTTTATTCTCTTGAATATCCTGGTATAATAAGGGTCAAAAACGGGAGAAAGGGTGCTCTAAACCAATTAATACGGTACCAACAGCAACTATGAAGCAAGAAAACTAAGCCAAACTCTCTTCGTCCCTATCAAACTTCTTAAGTACACCAAATAACACTAGTTCCACAAACATTCCACGCCCAATGAATCCTTCAGAAAGCTCTCTCGATAATATAGTCACTTCCAAAGCACTCAATACCATCATGCTATTTGGTTAGGGGGAAGCGTGAATAAGCAAGTTGATGCACAGCAACAGAATATTGAAGCACGTGAAATCGTAAAAGCAGCAAAATTTGTATGTACTTGAGAGTTTCGAGTGACATGTACAAGCCAATGATAACAATTATCCTCCTCTTTGATCCAACAAATCTGAGGTTCCACGTAACCGTCATGAGCGTTCGTCCTCCCCCCCTAAATCCCTGCGAGATCCAAATATTCCTTCGAATGTCTAATGAGGGCGAGCTTAAGCTAAGGATAAAGATCAGCATCAAGCAACTAGTCAATAACGTGCCTCCATTCCGAGTACTTACAGGAAGAGCCTTGCGAACTGGCGGCAGATACGACA
The DNA here is from genome assembly GCA_003988905.1 of Hymenotorrendiella dingleyae. Taxonomy (NCBI): domain Eukaryota; kingdom Fungi; phylum Ascomycota; class Leotiomycetes; order Helotiales; family Helotiaceae; genus Hymenotorrendiella; species Hymenotorrendiella dingleyae. Next base: position 3,820 of record QYAP01000731.1, read on the forward strand.
GCGGAAACTTTGAAGCTAGAACCAGACTGGATCCAGCAAACCCCATCATTGGACAAGTCGATTTGCGAGTAAGTCCCAGAGCAATCGGAACCTCCGTAGAAGAAGATATGGATGCCTCGTCCGAAGAAGCTTGAGTCGATGTTAGACTCCTGGACAGCTTGGAAGGAATCTGTAGCGTGGCACTCGTCGAGAACGCCGACAGTGTAAGATTGCTGAACATCGCTGCAGGACTCCGCGGCGAAGAGATCAACAGTCAAAGTGGCTGCGTTGGCGAGACCGATGGAGGAGATGAGGGAGAGTGCAAGAGTTAAGAACTGCATTTTGGCGAGTTTGGAAACTTGAACTGGTGGCTTGGTTGTTGATGGGAGAGGAGAGCTGTTAATGCTGTGGATGGGTGGTGAGTGAAATTATTTGGGAGGATAGATTGCGGTATTTATACTAACTTGAAGGCACCAAAGAACTCCACAACAGCACTTCTCTCGCATGGTTTCTCGGTTCATCTCGAGGCTTGCATCTGCTGAAGTCATCCCAAAGTACAACCGGCGAAATTCATAATCACCCGAGCCCGCAATGAAGCTATTGCCATTTTCAGCCAGCGGGGAACTGACATGCATGTTTTTGATTAAGTCGCATCAAAAGAATTCCCTCAAGTATTACTCCCTGCGCCGCTAACAGGAGGTTTAAAAAACAAAATAATTGCCTTAGTAAACTACTAATCCCCCTTCGTAAATGAACAAACGTATTTACTGATCGCAAGTAGTTCTAGACGGATCGCTAAAAATTGCTAGTTCTCGCGAAGAAAACGAATATGGTATATGTGTAACACAACGTGATCTTCTGAGAGGATATTGAAAATCATAGATTCTCTTAACTGCGGGATCTTTCCCCAAAAAAGAAATCTACTTGGTAAAAATAACCATTTGGATAGATTATGGCCGTAGTATTAGTTTCATGTAGCAGACTTAGAGATGGTTATCTTTCTGCATTTGACCACACGCAATGGTGTTCCTGCATTTTGGACCTGAATACCAAACTTTTCCATTTCCGATTCAACCCGGATACGAGCAGCGACAACTAGATGCATGCATGCTCATCAATAACCTTAAAGCGATGTGGGGAATCTCGGGGGAAATCTAGAAAGCTTACATTCAGGGACGCTTGTATACTCGTACCCGGCAATGAGACCCACATGCTTATGTATTGTAAGCAGAGCGATTACCCGATTCAATAGCGGAACGCCGCAACTTTTTTTCTATCAGAAGGGTCCATATATTTGGTAATAATCTGATATTTACAATTTGATCGGCTTTGATTCAAAGGTAGGAAGCAAGATGTAGCGCTGATGAAAACTTCTCAAGAGTGCAGAGTGCTAGCTATATCCTTATATCCGTAGTACGAGTTGCTTCATTGAGTTAGACGTGAAACTAGCCAGAGAATGATACCTCGGAGCGTGCTACATGAAGCTATTCCGATTATACCGGTAACTGTCACGGGCCGTGGCCCTGCGTCGAGCCTGCCCTGCCCCTGAATATGATCGGCATTAAGCGAGGTCACATGACCCACCGCGAATGCCTTCGCTTCGCACGACCGATCCTTACGAAGTTATCACTCTTTGTTGTTACCAGTCACCAACGGAAGCACGGTAACAGCCTACTATGTTACAGTATCATGTGCTTATTAAGAACCATGTTTGAAACTGATTTTTTTGGGCATCATTCACTTCATCTTTTCCAAGGAGATTTTGGGGATAGTTCTTACCCAGTTAATAGCATTCATTTCCACATTGATTCTTAGACAAAGTGTGAAGAGCACATGTTTGAAAATGAACTTCAATCAGGAAATGACAACCAAGATGGCTGAAAATAATTTTTAGATATAGTTGTCGGTATGCCTAGGTGTTGTCAACTTGTCACTTGATTAATGCCGAGCGCTGAGGCTGCTAGCGTCTACAGGGCTTAATGCCCTGATAAACACTAATCGTAACAACTGGCAAGTAACACGTGGGCCGGTTCTGAAGCCTACACCAAGAGCATGGCTGAATTTGTCGCCTTGTCATTAATTCTTCTGGCACTATCGCACAATCCCAGCCAGAGAAGCTGGTCAATCTCTTCCCTGACCAGGGTTCTTGTTTATTGTCGGTTTTCCGCGGACTTTGAAGCAAGTCTTGGGCCCAAGTAGAGTTAACGTTTGGAAAGAAGAACAATTGGGAGTCTTTTACTAATAAAGTAAACGGTTATTTACTGTTGGTTTCACGTAGTGTACGTACGTACGTAGAGAGTATACTCGTCTGGTGGTTGTTGCTAATGATGATATATTTTAAGTGAGTAGATGCAACGTGTACATAATGTACGGCATCTACGGAAGCTAATTGGCTGACTAAACCCCTGTCGGAGGTCCGTCATCGTTATGACGAATGATATGACAAACATTTACTAATCTACCCCTCAAATCTCCGATTTCTTCCCCATCTACCCCTAGTTTAAAAACTGCATCTTAATCTTCCATTTAAAAGCTAAAATTTGAGCATATAATGGTTTATATCGGTCTAATATTGAATGCACAATACTGGTTTAGAAGTAGGGTAGTCGTCGCGGCGGAGAGGGGGCCGTAGTAGTTCGTCGTCGCCGGTGTAGTAGTTCATGCAGGTGGCGGGCCCCCCTTTGCGACGAAGTCCTACCTCAACTTAGAACCAGAATTGTATACGCCACAATGGTCGCATCGAAACCGCAATATGCTTAAATTGCAGCTCTAAATGTAAAGAATCTTTTCTGATAAACCTTAATTCTGAAACATATAATATAAATTTATTGGGGGTAGATGAGTAAGAAAAGTTTACTCATCTACCCACAAAATCGATTTTTTTTCTTACCCATCTACCCCTCAAATATATTTGAGGGGCAGATTTGTAAATAAAAAGGTTTTGAGAGGTAGATGAGTAAATAACCGTAAAGTAAAAGTTTCTACCAAAAACAATAGCGTACTAAAATTTAAAGCTAGAGAACACTGGGGGAAACGTTTCACAGAGAATTCACTAGACGTCCCATAAACCGACCAGTTAGAAAGAGGCGCTTCGGTATCCTGTATCCTGTATCTTGAACCTACCCGCTCGAGCTGCGCCTGCTGCGGCACCTGGCCTTCGGGCACGACAAGAAAACGCCGTCCCTCCCCGACGCAACCCTCCTCGATCGCCTTGCGCAAGCAACTTCTGGTTGTGCTCTCGTTGGCCGAAACCCCGGCCATTTCTTCGTTGCAGTCGTAAGTCGTTTTTTTCATGTCTTGGAAAGTATGAGAGCTTAGTAGTTGAATTTTTGGAAGGGGATGTTGTTATTGTATTGTATTGTATTGTATTGTATTGTATTGGGATATAAGGCTAGTTTGGTTGGTTTGTTCTCTTTCATCGAAATACGAACGAGCTCGACTTCAGCGGTGAATTTCAACCCAATTACTCACAAGGCACCAGCAACTCCTTTCAATATGGTCCGCAGTCCTACGCAAGTAAGCTGATATCTACATTCTGCTACCGCTCTTGAATGGGATGATGAAGGAAGTTTTGTAGGGGGTAAGATGATGGGGATGAGTTTGCTACCGAAACCAAATTCACCGCCGAAATCCATCACTACCCGCTCTTCTCAAACTCATCTGCCTGTCTCAGCACCCCTAAAACCCGCCCATTCTAAGCACCCTCACCTTAATACCTTGAACTCCCTCTCTCCCTACGTTCCGCCTCCGTCTTTTTCGTCACAGCCACAGAAGCGATTGCATCTCTCTTTATTACTTCGTTACTCATTGCGCTCTCACTAACTAACCCCGGACGCATTAAGTAAGATGGCAGCGGAGAAGTGAATACATCCGCCTGTATAATCAACCGGCTAGCGTCATAGCCCTCCACTTACACCAAAATCAATTTCAATTTCCACATGGAGACCACGTTTTAAAATGACTGAACTGTTCTCCCTGCGAATTCTATAATTATATTTATAAGTGACAAAAATATACCCCCTCCCCAAATAACTGAGTCGAAATATTCAGTTAGCTTAAAGTGCACTTCATCCTAATTTCCTCTGTTATCATACAGTCTCATGACTCTCATCCAAGGGGCAAAAACATGGAACCTACACAATACGATAAAAAGCAGCACTGATATTGTGCGGGGACTCGCTTACCTCGCGTCGGTACCGGTGATATAAGGTTCAAGTTGCGAGTAAGCATCTTTCCTCTATCAACAAAATCCCATTCGACGGCAACGCAACGCCATGAAATCGCCTTCCATGGCAGAAAGAAAATCTTGGGCCGATAAGAGAAGCAGGCAATCCGTTCCGGAGCCCCAAGCCAAGGACCGACGTGAGACAAAGGGGGAGTCGCAATTGACGAGGGAACACCCACGAGAGAGGCGGTACGAACCGAAGATCAGTTGGCACATGTTGGAGAGGGATTGGAGTTGGAGCATGAAGCTCAACTTCCACTTGAACGACGACGCGCTCGTAACCCGTATCGCAACCGTGCCGGTAGAGTGGAGGAAATGCAGGTAACATTGGATATGTTGAATGAGTAGTTGCTACCGAAACCCACACCAGCACCGAAATCCATCCTCCCATTTCACCCCCTCACCTTCCAATCTGTGCATTCGTATTCACCTGAAAAGATCTGACTTACTCCTCCACTTCCTTCCCCATCCTCACATCCTCATCTTCCTCATGCCAAAATACTAGTTCCTGTACAAAAGAAGATGGCCAATCTCTCAAAGAACCGTGCGAATGAATCCCTGTCGTTTTCATCAAGCTCCATATTATCGCTCAAGTATATATGGTTGGTTACGTTGAGCAACCAAGGTAGGGATGATCTTCCTCATTTTCCATTTTTATTTTCGTCTTCCTCTCCCCCTCCTTCTCCCAGTCATCTGGCAACTCCATGAACTGCGGATCTCTTTGTGTGTCTACCACTATAATTAAGTAGCCGAGGAATTGTTTGCGACTGAGATTTAACTTCAGAGGGAAGAGGTGAATTAAAAGGGGAAGAGGGGAGAGACGTCAGTTTCGACTATCCCCATCCGCGTAGTTGAAGCAAGATAATGGACAACTAGATAGATAAATTGGTTATGTTTGAGAATACTTTTGTTATTTGCGCATTGATTTGAACTAAATCAACCGAGTGTAGTACATCCCACACTATATAATTCACCTTAACGCTCATCTCCACCTCCTCACAACTAAACCAATTAATGGTCCAAAAAACCCCGCACCAGCACCATCACGAATCAAATGTCAACTTTCCTGAAAAGAGTGATTGATGGCTGCGTCTTATTCGGGGAATAAGTCAAAGCGATTTTAACGGATTCGAGCAAAGTTTCTCCCTCAGAGTGAGAAATAAGGGATATAGGAGATTTATCACCGAACGTCTCCCTAGCACCGAAACCTAACCTACCCCCGGAAAAATCTCCATCCACCATTTGCTCCAGCTTATAGCCATAGCCATCGAACAATATGCTTTCGACATTTTGCACCACTCCTCACTTGCCACAAATGCTCCGTGAAACTAAACGGCAAAAATTTCTTGGCTTGTTTCTGACATTTGTGTACCGATTGTAAATTCCGTACTGGCCTTGCCATAAGTATTTATATATTACTAGATCGTATGTGCGCTAGTATATTTCAATCTTGTCGTGCTAGGGTATTATTCACCTCCCGACAACTACTGCGAATTGAAAATTTATATTCCTTCCTCCGATTTTCTCCCCTTATTTCTTTCTTCTCTTTCTTCTGTCTATAAAAACATCTCGCGATAACGATTTGAAACGACAACTGCGCGCGAGCTTCAAGGATTGGATGTGAGGATGGAAGATGGAGAATTCTTCGTGTTGACACTATAAAGAATTTTTAATAGAAGATGGTAACCAACCCAGAGTGATAAGCACTCTTTCCGAAAAGGAGAGAGTCGAGAGAGTTAAATAACCTGCAGAGGACACGGAAGTCATTGAGGGATGGGCGTTTACGGTAGAAGGGGAACCTGGAGGCGGTACATTTTGGGAGAAGGAAGTTAATAAGCATTTTTGAAGATCTGCTTAAACCTTTGAAGGAAATTTACATATAACAGGGGACGATATTGTCACTGAAAGATCCTCATACCACCGAAATCGAACTCGCTACCGAAACCCCCTTTTCCCCAACTTCAAAAATCAATACAAAGTTAAACGAACTGCAGGCTTGGTGTGAGTAACAACAGCAAGAGCAATTACACAAAATTAACGTACTCGAGAGTAGCAGGCGTAAAGATGCTGCCAAGCACTGAGGTTGTTGGGATGATTGCGGTAGTCTCCTGGAGATATTTTCCGACTCTTCTGGTTGGTAAACAAGTACCAGCAAAAGTGTTGGAAACAGCGTCCCGCTCTCGTTCACATAGTAAACACTCCGAAGCGAACAAGTTCCCTTGCTTCGTCTTCCCAATAGCACTCCCTCACCAAGCAAAATCAAACACCAGAACGCCACTCCCCTTCACAATTGACGCCCACCTTGTAGAACCCGTACACACTAAATACCCCACTAGCACCCTTGGACAGATTAGGATGTAAGTTTAAGCCAAATATTAAAGTCTGGCAAAGCTGCATTTTGAGCCGGTAAATACTATCGCGAGCTAGATTCAGATAGTCACAACTACCGAGGACAACCACGACGTTTTTGCTTTGTGAGTCTCGAACTTACAATCAAGATGGTAGAGTTTTTCGTTCAGCTCATACTCTTGTCTCCGGAACCTTTCAACAACCTCATCATATCAGGCTGGAAAAAATGCGCACCTGGCTTGGATTTTGCTATCTATGGATACGCTGTTGTAGAAAATGGTTAAGTGATTGATGCTGTGGTTTTGAATTCTTGGGTGGGATAGGGAAAGAAGTGTCACTGAAAATATCCCTGCCACCGAAACCCAACGCACTACCGAACCCCCCTTTTCTTAATTTCCAACACCCACTCACCCCCTCTTTCACTCCCACCCCAAATACTCCTCGTCCGAGTCCACCCGATCAACCTCCCACCAGCAAAGAAAGACATACAAGAGGAAAGCATCGGGTGCACCACCACATAATTATCGGAAACATGTCCATCGAATCACCTTGTACACCAATTCAACTCCGTAAACCAAAGCCTTAAACGGCAAAAGACAAGACATCTCTGCAATTCCATTGTTTTCGGTCGCCTTTGCTCAAAAAAGCCTTGCATGTCCGTGAATATACTCGTTTTCAAGTATATCGTGTCAGTTTCGATATGGATAAGAGAGAAGGCGATGAGGGGTAGTTCAAAACCAACAACTCTGCTGTTTGCGAACCACCACAACTACTACTCCCAGCCATCCTCCGCATTTAACCCTTCCTTTTACTCTCCACCGCGACCTCGCCAACTGAATTCAGCGCAAAGACCCCCTTACCCATCCCCATCCCTATCCCCCATCTAATATTCCCAAACCCCCTTTCCCATCCCCCCATCCCAAAAACATATCACCGAAACCCTCCCTTCCCACCTCAAATCTCCGCACCACCAAAAACTCGCAACACCAATAACTTCTACAAAATCGAAACTTACTAGGAGATTGTATACGTTGGCATGCTTCGATTTTTGTGCCTTCGATAAATAGTGGAGTCCATAACACATCTCACATCGGAGAGCTTTCGCTCCATGGCGGCCAAGTTCAATCGCAGAATTCTACCACTACTATACCCGCCTTTCTTATAGATAAATATACCCAGTCTCTCAGCTCCATGCTGCTCCCCTAAGCTCTCGAGCAGCTCTTAAGACCAACGCCAACGTAACTTGCATATATTGTCTTCGATTCCGGGCGTCTGTCCATCTCTTTTAGGCTGGATGATGAGGGAGTTCTAAGTTAGTGGAGGGGCGAAATATGATAGAACGTTAAGAACGCGAGGAAATATCAACCCACAAAAAGAAGGAGAAAGATGGTAAAGCTCAAGAAAATGTATAAAGGATTCCCCAATTCTTTGTCCCTCACAAAGTATTCCATATCTTTTCCACTTCCACGAATCCACCTTCACCTTCACCTTCACCTTCCAACCACCGCGCTAGAAAATGATGCTGGCTACGAAGGCTTTTTATCCTCAAGACACCCATGAACGTTACAGACGTTAGTCGCGTTACACCAGACGGAAGTGAAGTTGACTCTGGTAACGAGTACTATGCCACCCACTTTTCTCACCCTTGGACAAACTTATCTCCTCAGACTAAAGTCTTCGTCGATAAGGAATCTTCTCATTCCCACGCCTTCTAAGATTCATTGCAGAGTGTTACTGAATAAAGGGGGTATTACCGAATCAGATTTTACCACCGAATCAAAACGCATCACCGAACCCCCCCCCAATCCCCCACAGTACCTTTCAACGAACCCGAAGGGCCGAAACAATGTATACTCCAAACAGAAAAAAGTGCTACAAGAAGCTCTATACTCATCCTAAAAATCTCTCAAGCCTAATGGCGCGGGGCGAGCCATGGGGGGAAGAGATCGATTGCATTTTCGTGCTAGCGCTTCTTAATCGTAACAGGGTGTTTACTTATACAAGATAGGGTGGAGCGGTAAGAGAAAGAAATGCTATCCTCTGATTGTCTGGGGAAATGAATAAGGGGGGAGGGGGAATATTGCAGGTACAGGGGGGTAGCACATCGGATTGGACGAAACAAAGGGGCTTTGCGTGTATAATGCTGATTGAACCCTAGTTTTACAGCAAAAAATACCCTGTTATATGATCGCTTCGGGGTGGATCGTCCAATCCGATGTGCTACCCCCCTGTAGTAAAGTATCATTTACCGAGAGAGGAGGAAAGGGGGGGGCACGAGTATATGAGCATAAAGCGAGGAGTAACAAGCACAACGAAGCAACCTTTTGCTTAACGAAAGAAAACGGTAATGAGCAAGTCTAACATATCGCCAAGTAGAAAGTACACTCGTTCAAACCACCGAACAACTTTCGCAGTTCTTTTGCCACCGATTGCCACCTCAACTCAACCTATCTCATCAAAGCACGTTGCGCATAGAAAGTATATCCACAACTCGTGTGAGCAGTTTCCAGCGACCTGCGTACTACGCATTACTCTTGAATGAGAAAGTATTATCTTAACATTCAAATGTAGAGCTCCCCTCCTCTTTCGAACGAAACCAATTCCCGGCCATGTCAAAAACTGACTCGAAACCATTTCTCACTACTGCACAACTAACACCCGCCACCCCTAAGATAGAGGAGAGAACCATCACGTGCCCGCCAACTACCTACCTAGGTAGGTACTGCAGGAACCAAACCCTCTTTTTTTGCCCTCCTCCCCCGCCATACTCCCTCTCAACATGTGAGAGTTCCAGCGGCACTCGCCACTCATCCATTTCTCCGTCTTACTCTCCAAACCAATTCTCGAAAAGTCCCAAAGGAGAAACCCAAAGCAGAAAGAGAAGAATGGGAAATGATGATTGGAAATGAGTACTCATGCATCTGCAACTCTGCTGACAACGGCGCCAAATGTGGAGGTTGGGTGAGCTCTTAGTGTGCGTGGTGGCTCTAACGCCTATCTATGCAAGTCTCGAGTACGCAATCTATCGATCACTCTCAAAAAAAAAGGAAAAAAAATCCTCATCAACATTTCAGAAAATGGAAGGGCAAGAGTCAAGCCTTGTGGCAAACCATCGGAATTCAACATACCCGGGACAAAGTCGCCGCACTTTGCAAACCTTGAGAAGTCAAGAATCGGCCAATGTTGGCCAAGATGCAACAAGCGAGTTAAGCATGTGGTGGTGGTGGGTGCCAAAAATAGGAGTGAACCTGTTCCCCGCCATCACGCACGTCGATAGATAGGGGAGGGGAGGTTGGCGAAAGGGTTGCAACCAAGGTGGTGGTAAAAGATAAGCCTGCTCGGTTTGAAAATAATGAGTGGTCCGTGGCCCAGACTTTGTTGGTTTTGATGGTGCATGAGAAATGTAAAGTATATCTTCATCTTGCGATCCAAATACTCTGTTGAAAAAAGGAGGTTGGCTACCATGTCCGATTTATGTTGCCCGTGAGTCTGTGCACACACAGTGAGAAAAGTCAGTATCTTTTTGATGGCATGGCAATCCTGTGCGACTTCTTTGAAGCCGTGGTGTAGATATTTCGCTCAAGTCGATTCCGTCATGATGTCGAGCGTAAAGGCTCTTGAGCCCGCGAGCAATAACAAATAACGCGTTTCGCCACCGCGTTCCTATACAAAGTTGGAAATGAAGATGTGCACCAGGGAGAGATGGCATTTTGCTAATTTGTCATGGAGATGTCGACGGTATGTTCCCCTTTTTGTCGCATCTCCATCTCGGTGTGGCAGCTCACAATTTCCGATGTCCACTACCATGACGTTGGAGATCGGCGAAAGGGTGCCCTTCCCTATTTCGCAAGAACCTTGCCTGTGATTTGTAAAAGTCACACCCGTGATAAGAGTAGCAGAGGAACCCTTGAAACTGTGGCTGCACGTTGCTCACATTGCACAACCAGTCGAAGAGGAGGGCAAGAAATCATGGAGGTTGGAAATGGTTCAATTGATCGTGACTTTTGAACATGAGTGACATGAGTGTTGGTTCGTATTTGCAGGGGAAATGATAGGATGCTGGTACTCCAGGATGGTGGCGCGTTGTGGCTCCCACCCCTCAAAGTCGCTTGCATGGATAGCGGATGTGGATACGAAAGAGAGGACAAGCTTTTTCGACAAGCATCCATCGACTCCATACCATGTGAACCGAGACTCTGAGTTCGCGCCGGAAGAACACAGACGATAGAGGAATTGCTTCATCGTCATCGTTGCAAGTCGATATAAGACGATGAGTGAGCTTCCTCATTCTGACGCCCATCTTCATTTCGAGGTGCAGTTTGTCTCGACGTTGAACCGCTCACGGCCAGCCGTCAACACCAAATTTGTGACGTTCATCACGGCCTTACCAAAGATGATCCCGGGCCATAATCCAGTGCAGTAATGGTGCTAGCTGCAATTGGGGTCGGTAAACATGGCAAAGTTGGCAATTTTCAATACCCTGAATCGTCCCAGCATCGCATTGGCAGCGCGCGAACAATGCTGCCGAACGTCAGGCGGCGGGGACCATGGCAGCTGGGGCAGATGGAATGCGCCGCAATTTGCGAGTCCGACCAAGACTAGAGGACGGGTAACGGGCACAAACAAATAGTGCAGTGGAGTGGCGACGTTGCGGTGAAGAAAGAGGTGCTGCCATCTGAAAATGAGGGTATTCACGCCATATCGTCTTGGGTGGGGTTGTAGGTGAACACCGAATCGTTGTTCAGCGCTTCCCCGGAAGGTTTGGTCGTCGCTTGCCGCCCTTGCCCTTCTCGTATCCCTGACCCCGCCGCGATACCAATACGACCCTCTCGCCAAGATAGGAAAATCCCCTGTTGATGAAGATGGAAGGGTATCGCCTGCTTACCCCCCCCATTCACTTTGGTCTTTTGTTGTTGCTTGATTCTGGTCCATCGCTGCCGAAAAGTAAATACTTAAGTAGACTACTCTCGAGTAAGATCAGTTGCGACAGAAATTTAGAATAAGATTGCGAAAAGTAAATGAAGTGAGAAAGGGTGAACTGCGGAAAATGAAAGTGATAGTAGTAAAGTGCCAAAGTACCAGTACTTCACCCGCCGGTCCACGAAAGCCACGAAAGCTCCTACCCAACAGAGGAAGTGGGAGGTTACCAACGCGCCCTCTCTCGCGGGCCAACCACAGGGTCGCTCCTCCTCGCCGGCAGCCGCTATCAGGAGGCTGGCTCGCTGGTCCGACAGGCAGAATCCAAGTTTTCCAAGCCAGAGGGCACTAACAAGGCCACTAAGAGACGCCATTACGGAGCGTACCAGGCTGGCAGATGAAGCGCTAACGCGAACGCCAGCCAGTGCGGGAGCGAGGAGAAAAGATTTCTGCCCAGACCACCCCGGGAGCTCCTTATCCATCAACACCCTTACACCTCAACTCTCCTTCAACCCTAATCCGCCACTGTGCGTGCCCTCCTGCTTCTGCATCGCAGTCAACTGCATTTCCTTTCCACTCTCTACTGCATTGTACTGTACGCCGACCAGGTTCCCATCATTCACGCCAATTCAGGTCTCGTCGCCGACCTTGTGGACGAGTCTTTTTCCTTTCCGTCCTGTCCTTCTTTCACCAACTTACGCTCGTTCACTCTCGATACCGACAACCCCAACAACACCACGTCTAATTCCCGAGTTCGGTCTTTCTGCTTCCACCCGCCACTCGAATTCCGCATTGACATGGCATCAACATCAATTGTTACTGCTGTATGACATCCGCCTACCGTTACGACGAGTAGATCTTGATATGGGACTCCGTTGATACATCGTCTCTCGCTGTTTGCCTTTCGCCGAAATACTTTCTACGGTCGATCTTTTATTCCGACATCTCTGAGGCACGCCTCTCCTTTCTCTGCGAGCTTGGAGCTCCTTAACTTCCAATTCTCCTCGTTCAATCACGTCGTCGTCGATCAAAATGTTCTCCTCACGGCCATGCACCACTCGAGTGGGTCTCGCGGTCCTCGGTCTGCTCTCCCACTTTCTCGCTGTATCGGCCGACTTTACAGTCGAATATTGTTCCAGCCTGAACACTGCTAGCACAGGATCAAGTATGTTCAATTCAATTGCTCTTCGGTGAGAGATCTATGCTAATTTACCCTGCTAGATTCCAGCATTTACCAATCCAATGGACTCTGCCATGACAATTGCTTGTCCAGCTCGGCTTTTGCAGTGATGCAGGGAGAATTATGCTGGTGCTCCGATTATGTGCCAGGCACTACAACCACTGGCTGTTCCGATCCATGTCCCGGATATCCTGAGGAAATGTGTGGTGGAAATGGAGTATTTGGATACATTGCCTTGTCAAAATCACCATCAGGAACAAAAGGAGCGAGTACCGCTGCCGCTACCACTACCACTACACCAACCACTGCTGTAGCTCCGGTTAGTAACCCCCCATTCTCCCTTGCACGTCAACTGCCTTTCTCTTTGCACAATTTCCTTCAAGCAACATATCAGTCCCGGGATTTCGCCGTCTCCGTGTTGCCCATCATGGCAATAAGTTTGACTCGCAACTACAGGTGACTGTGACGGCTACTGAGGTAGCATTTGCTACCCCTTCAGAGGTGACTGTACTTTCTACTGCTACTGCTGTTGATCCTGTAACTATTATTTCTATATTTACTACGAGTGATCCTCCTTTATCATCAACTTCTCCATCATCAACTTCGATGTTATTTGTAGGATATGCCCTTCAATATGATGTATTTGGAGGATCGTACACTAGAGTGAGGCCCTTTCGATCATTGAAGTATGCTGACAATCCATTGATAGACTACACAAAACACACAAGAAACAACCTCAGACACCCCCATAACATCTTCTACACCAATTACTACCTCGACTAGTTCGACGTTGACTACCTCCTCAACTTCCTCGCCCACATCGACATGGACCCCAACACCAGTTGTTTCTCTGGAGACGGTGACAGGTCAAGTCCGTACAGTGACTGTTACGCCGACCGCCCCTCCTAATTCGCAAAACAACAATAATATTTCCAAGAGCGGTAGTGGTAGCAAAGGTCTCAGCACAGGTGGAGCTGTTGGTCTTACCATTGGCCTTTTAATTTTGGTTGCTACGATAGCTGGGATGGTGTGGTACTATTGCCGAAAGAAGAAGCAGGAAAAGGCGACCGAGGATGGATATAATGATATGAGCCGAAGTAATAGCATCTCTGGAGCTTTGGGTGGAGCTGGACCTACACCGGCTAGAACGATGAGCGAACACTCACGTTATGTCCTCGGAACGAATGGACGTCAAGTGGTGGAGACATGGGAACAGGGAGACCCTACTACGCCATCATCAAGACGAAGCCATTTGTTACCCGTCGATCCACGCTTAGATCCGTTCGCAGCAGTTTACCAGCAAGGCAACAAGAGCAGAGAAAGCGTAAACACGTTACGGGACGATCACGACTACTCGAGACGAGTTCAGCCACAGGGTTTGATACTTCGAGCAACTAATCCGGATCAAGAATGAGCAATGCTCGTTTAATATTTCCTTTCATTACGAATACGACCATGATGACCAATTTTCTTTCGAGGTTCTACACATACAGGATTTGATCATCATGCCACTTTCCGGCTGATGCAGGCGTTTGAGCGGGAGGATACTACAGCGATACTGCCAAGATGGATGGTAATGGGCCCCATCGTCGAACTCGACATAAGAGTTGAGAACCTAAATGAGCGAGGAATTGAAAACTCCAGTGATGGGAGACTGGCATCGATCACATGCTGGATGTAATGGGGAATTGTTTGTCATTTCCACTTGTATTTATAGAATTTTGATCATTGAGCATACAAAGTGGAGGGGAATGGGGATGGGGATGGGGGAAGGGGAAGAGGTTGAAATTGGATTGAGGGCATGAAGTACATGCACACTTGATTGCAAGGCTAAAATACCCCGGGGAGATGATGTACATGAGAGAGAGGGTTGTACATATGGATGGGATTGAGCTTTATTTGCTTGATAGGATCAAAGTTTGGAATGCACATAGCGTACAGATCAGATAAGATAATCCAAGCAACGTTGCATCAAATCGGGGTTGGTTGGTCGTTTTGAACATGTTGCTGGCTTTTACTTTGAGTGAATTCGAGATTCTTTTGTTAGGCTAATGATTCCCTTCTTTCTCGCCTTCTCTTTCCCTTGCGGGTTTAGTTACTCGTACGTCAGTGCATATTTGCTCTCTGGTGAATATGGAGATTTGATGTTTCGGGTTTTGCATGGCGATATGGGGGGGGGGGGGTTGTTTGATGTTTGATGTTTATGTTATAAGCAAACGCTTAGTAGCTCTTAAATCTTGATTTGACTTTGACGTATTCACATCGTTCTCGTTCTCCTTTTTCTTATTCTCTCACCCCCCTTTTTTTTCCCTTCTTCTCACATTTCGATTATCAGAAGCGGTCACCAAAAGTCGAAACTTCAGCCTATCCAAGGCGGTGGCTACGAACCTAGGATTAAGTATTATAGTATAATAGTATTCCAAAACCAATAAAATTCAAGCGCATTCGATAGAAGTAGTATTACTATCATTATTGCAATCGCAATAACTTTAAAATCGTAATATGATCTCTTCATTATAATAGAGAACTATTATTAAAACGAATTTAAAAACCATTTAATAATTACGATTCTATTAGATAAACGGATCTATTAATAAATTCTATATATTTATCGATTTAATGATAATATTATTATATTATTATAATCGATAGAATACTTTTAAAGTATATATAGAATTTTTATAATATATAAAAGAATTTTACTTAGAGTTATATAATTATTCGAATATATATATACGAATAATAAGGATTATAACTTCCTTTTATTAATTAAAGTATAAATATAAAAGGAATAAAATATTTAATAAAAAAAAGGATATAATAGAAATAGAAATATTATATGATTATATTTGTTGGAATTACCCCTGTAGCGTACGGAAAGAGGCTTATCCTTGCCAGACTACCCTGTTGCAGCGCATAATCGTGATCTACAGAGAAATCTGCG
>QYAP01000732.1:0-24141 GCA_003988905.1 Hymenotorrendiella dingleyae
ATATATTTAATTTTAATTATAAAATATATAATTATTTATTTTTAAAATATAATATAAATATTAAATAAAATTATTTTATAATATTTTATATAAGTTTTCTTAATAATTATTCTTTTAAAAATTTATAAAAATATAAAATATTATAAAATATTATTATCTAATATATGTACCTATTTTAGTACTTAAATGCGGCGGTGTATCGTAGCGCACGCGCGCATACGTCCACCGGTATACCTCCGATGTGGACTTTTGAATGCCGTTTAGACAAGTATGAATGCCGTTTAGCTGAGCCCTTACTCTTTGAAGCCGAGAGCTGACAGCCAGCCACTGCCCTTTCGTATCCTGACCGCTGACCGATGAAGTGAAATTTGCTGGAGAATTGGTGGGATGTTGAAGCTCAGCCTCGCAGGAGGCACGAGGAGGTTGCATGGGGTTTGATGAACAAGCGGGCCATGCGCGTCATTTGAGGGGACTGAACTTCTTCTGTTGCCCGAAGCCCAGCTTCTCACGATTGCTTCTACATTCACCACATCCAATATCTCTACTTTCTTTGCCGCGCGACAGAAGAGAATAGGAGTTATCTCTGCTTTCTCCACACCGCTTCCACCACATACAGCAGCCCATCGATACGTAAATACGCATCACCGCATCCGAACACGATCTCCCTCACCTCGATCAAGAAGGCGCATCAGTCCCATCTCTGCGCAGCCCCCGAACCTGCATATCATGCGACTTCAACATATGCAAAACCTTTAGAAACCTCAGCAAGACGACACCTCTCACACGTCTTCTTCCAAACACCAAAAGGAAACGTTTCGGCGGCTCAACGGTGGAGGATCAAAACAAAACAAAAAACAAACAAAAGAAAATCCAAGCACTCGCGAAATAAATAAACGGCTCTCGCGGGTAACCAGGCGAGATCCCGCGGCGATCATCCAGCAAGCTTGTTGCCGCACAGGCACAAGCACAACCTTTTATAACGGGACCCAAGGAAATCCCCCTCCATTCCCCAACACAAGCTTGTGTCTCTCTCTTATCAGTTACTTTGACGTGCCGCAAACACCCCGCTTTGCGCCGTCCACATCGAATCCCAATTCCTGATCCAAATCCAAAATCTTCCCACTCTCCAACCTCGCGATTCTGGGCCGAAATCAAAGCGAAAGACCGAGAAGGTAGAAGAAATAGCAGCAAGAAATAACACAATATTGGAATAATACCATATCAGAGGCAGAGGCGGCATGGCCCAATCGCTTGAGGCAAAGATTGTGGTGCTGGGGGCACAAGGCGTAGGCAAGACGAGTCTTTTATATCGGTATATCAAGAATCAGTTTTCGCCTGCGAGCACGACGTCGACGGTGGGCGCGAGTTTTATGACGAAGAAGGTGGTTGATATTGAGAGTGATACGGTTGTGAGATTACAAGTCTGGGATACTGCTGGACAGGAGAGATTTCGGTAGGCAGACCATTTCCCTATTGCTCTTTCCTCGTTTCCCCTTACCTCTCTATTATACTTTCCTCCTCCGCTCCTCGCTCCTTCCCCCTTTCTCAATAGCAGAAACTCAATTCCAATTCCCCTGTCCCCCAATACAAAAGCTAACACAAAGGTGTTCTTCAGCTCCATATCCCGTCTCTACTACCGCGGCGCCAACGCCTGTATCCTCTGCTACAGCATAACCGACCTCACCTCCTTCGAAGAAATGGGCGTCTGGCTCACCGAACTCCGACGCAACCTCCCCCCTGATATAATCCTCCACGTCGTGGGCACAAAAGCCGATCTCGTCGCGCGGGACCCCACGTCGCGGGAAGTCCCCTTTGAACGCTGTATCGCTTACGTAGCAGATAACCTCGCGCCTGGGATGTCCTCTACACCTCCAGCGACGGCAACACCTGGAGGCGCGGGCATTATGGGAAACGGGTTGCTGGACTCGAATGGGGGTGGGGGATATAGACCATTTTTCAACACAGCGCCTACGCGAGATGTGCTAGATGGTGCGCGGTCCCCCTCCTCCAAACGCTCCTCCGGATTCTGGGGCCAGGAAGTAGGCTGGGACTGCTGTCACGAAGTGTCCGCCGAATCCGGGGAGGGCGTGGAGGAAGTATTCCGCGTTATCACAAGAAAACTAGTAGAACAAAACCGGATGATGAGTCAACAGTTACAAAGCGCGACGCAGACGCCGGGAGGGACGCCCAGTGGTGAAGGAGGGGAGGGAGGAGGATATTTCGATCGACCAGGTGGGAGTTTTCGCGTGGGGAGAGATAGGAGGAGTTGGTTTGGGGTACCGGTGGAGAGTTATATCGACGCAGGACCACACAATGGACGTCAGCCCGAAGTGAAGATGCAGAGGAAGTGTTGCTAAGCCCTCCCAATCTTAGCAGCACTTCCTCTCCTCCCTTTTTTCTTTTTAGTTTGCTGGATACCCCGGGGCGTTTGATTTTGATTTGCGCCCGGTTTCCAGATCTGGGAAACACAATTTTCATGATTCGGTGGTTCTTTGGCTATAATGAACGACTTCTTGCATTTCGTGGAGTTTCGGCTTTGGATTTTTACATCGGGAGGAGTTTTTCCATAACATGAGTTACGGTGGTTGGCATATGACACGGGGTTAATGGATATCATGAACATCTGGATAGGATCAAAAAAGTAATTTGACTAGAAATATTGATTCAATTCACGATTCTTGGCCAATTTCCGTGGTGTGGATGAAAGAGTAATTCTTGAATGAAATGCAAGGTAGGTTGGGTTATTGAGAAGGGGCTTCTCAGGGGGGGGGGGGGGTTGGAAATGATGTCCTAAGGCTCTGTTCGCTCACGCGGCGTGGCTTATTATCGTTCCCTGTTAGGAAGTGATCAGGGTAAAACTGCGTTCTACCACATGGCACTTAAGACAGAATCCGGTGCCCATTTTTGGAAATTACAGCCAGACCCATAAAAAAGAATGCCTTCTTGTCTCATTATCCATTCCCCAGCCAAACAGAGAGTATGAAGTCCGGACTTCATTCTCACCTCATTCTCAAGGACCTACATAACGTTTCCGTAACGTTAAACGACCTCACAACGATAATAAGCCACGCCGCGTGAACGAACAGAGCCTAAATCTGCCAAATGCTAGGTGCAAAATTAATTGGCTTTGGAAATTTATCGAGTTGTCCTGCCCACTACAGTACTACATGATCAACGGAAATGGAAACTATTTGATAGATACCTACCATGTTCCCAAATCACCCGCGCTGTCGCCAACCCAAGGTATGCAGCGATAACAAACACACCGACAACATGGAGCTGTCATTTCTGAAAAGTTCAACTGGGAGGTTACCTATGATATCAAGTTATAAGTTCCGAGTGGTAAAGCACGCCAATTATTATTTTCAACCTTGAGAACGTTTATACTTACTACTCTTATGAATGGTCTTCTTGTACCCGGAGTTCCAAGTGGTAGTTGTCAATTAGGCGAGGTATGGCAGCTCAGGGGAAGAAGGTCTAAGGTGTTTAGGTAATGCTTTTATAGGGGTTCTTATATCCATTTTGGAGGGAGGGGATGTGGTGCTATAGGTGGGTAGATACCAGTCCCCTTAGTCCAGTTAGTACTGTACTCCCAACTATGGCATTGAGGCGGGTACTTTGAAATTTGGCATGCTCAAATGTTGAAGTGGCTCCCGAAATGGTCAAACATCCAGGGCTCCTCGGAATAGGAAATAGGCCCTTAATTCTTTGCTGCGGAAGATGAGATTGAATTATCTGGTGTCACTGTCCCTGATCACATATGCTAGTTTGACCAAGACTGATAAGATCCTGGTACCAAATAAATCATCATGTGAAATTGTATTTGCAAAACATTTATGCGGGAATCGAGTGTCAAATTGTGCAAAAACGCCGAGTCATATCATCAAAAGGTCCCATCCTATGCCAAACCAAATCTACATAATGAGGCAGCACGAGTTCTGCTTCTTTGCTTGTGCTAAAGTCCAGTGTGTTAGTTTCACGCTTCGCAATAACTTCAATGACTCGTAAAACTAAGAAAAGAGGGTGCTCACTGTAAAACATCTTGCTCTGCGCACTCAAACCATCACTCTTCGCAACCAAATCATCAATCTTCTCGCCTCTCTGCAACACACTTTCAATCGTCTTGTGCAGCACAATCTTCGTCTCATCTAGCTCCTTCTGGATCTTCATGATACTATCGGCCTGCTGTGGATCCTGGTACTTTACTAGGTAATCTTTCAATTCGGGCATCGTAAGGGTTGGGGATGAGTTGGCCCATTCTGAACGAGGGTGTGCGGTAAGGAATTCGTCTACGACTTTGGAAAGGAGTTGATGGGCTACGAGCGCAGGGTAAGAGTGATCTGAGATAATGATGCCGCAAATGCCTTCGGTGCGGCCGTAGGCATGGAATGTGTAGTCTGTGGTAGAGGGGTGAGTACGCGGGGATAGAATAGGAGTATGAGGGGAAATCGAGGGGTGGACCAACCTTGCTCCTCGACATCTTGCCTTTGTCCAGGCTTCGTTCTCTCTGCCACCGTCTTGCTGAATAGTGTCATGAACTCTCCATAGCTAGAATCGCACATGTCAATCAGCCTTTAGTCCCCCAAATTCGCAATTCCCAAAGCCCGAATCCTTCCAACCCCTCTATACCGCCCAAACCTCTCGCAAGATGGGAGTCTCCAGAGACATACTTGTTTTTTGTGAATCTCGAATATGCCGATAGTTCCTTCTCCGCAACCAGCTCATGCGAAGGCTTGGACTCGTTCTTGATAATCTATGGTGTTGAAGCACAATCAGCGATCTGATCCTCCTATCTCTTCTATTTGCGCCAAGGTATGGGTCCTTACACCGATGTAGTGCAACTTCATTTTGGCAGATGTTCGTGAGGTTGTGATGGGAAACTGGAATGACGGGATGGAATTGTATCTGCGGGTTGAGTTGCAGGAGAGTTCGTGGAGGTGGAGTGGCGGCTTTGTTGCTACGAGTCTGAAACTTGATAGACGATTGCCTTGTTGGTTCCAACAGTGAATCCTCGTCACATGGAGGCTGCGGTGAGGCTGCGTCAGGAGAACGGCGCTACGCTGAGGCCGTTACGCTAGCCACTGACTATGAGGTAAGCTCAGCTAAGCACCGGCTTGGCTGCGAGTAACCGGGTAAGATATCGGCTCGAGATCGGCCGCGTGATCCGAATATCCGAGTTCCGTGTTTGCTCGGAAAGACTTGTCAAAACACAGTCATTCAGCAAATTCCGACTGCGCCCTGCATGTAAAATTTCCAACGGCGAACTAACACTGTTGACGTACAAATAGTGCTGCAGGCCCATGAGTTGCAAGAGTTATCATAGATAAGTCACTCATTTCCTCTTCTCTGAGCCAGGCTTCCAGATTATTTTCGACCCCTCCTTCACCCCACGTTCATACCGCATCATACAACAAGAATGGACTCAAAACAGTTCAAGGAAGCTGCTGTATCGGCAATTGACGAGAGTAGGTACACTATACAATCCCTCATAACCAATGACTAACTGTAAAAGTTGTCAGTTACTATGATACCATTCAGGATCGTCGGGTGGTGTCCAATGTCGAGCCTGGTTATCTGAAGAAGCTTTTACCCGATGGCCCTCCTGAAGATGGCGAGGCTTGGGCAGATATACAAAAAGATATTGAGAACAAAATAATGCCTGGACTTACACATTGGTATGTCACAGATATATAATTGTCGGCTTCCTTTTTTAACTTTCAAACTAGGCAATCTCCAAACTTTATGGCATTCTTCCCGGCGTCTTCATCCTTCCCGGGTATGCTAGGTGAACTCTACTCGGCTGCATTCACCGCCCCAGCTTTCAATTGGATATGTTCTCCCGCTGTGACTGAGCTTGAGACCGTTGTCCTCGATTGGCTAGCAGAGCTTTTCAATCTACCAGATTGCTACCTTTCAACTAGCCATGGCGGAGGAGTTATTCAAGGTTCAGCATCGGAAGCCATCGTGACTACAATGGTTGCAGCACGAGACAAATATCTGCGGGAAACAACATCTCATCTCTCCGGTCTGGAGCTCGAGGATTCTATTGCACACAAAAGAAGTAAATTAGTGGCTTTGGGTAGCGATCAGGCACACAGCTCAACGCAAAAGGCTGCACAGATTGCTGGAGTTCGGTATCGCTCTATACCTGCCTCAAAGTCTAATCAGTTTGCCATGACGGGTGAAAGCCTAGAGAAAGTGTTGAAGGATTGCAAGTCCCAAGGACTAGAACCGTTTTACCTCACAACTACTCTTGGAACCACGGCGACATGTGCCGTGGACGATTTTGCTTCAATTGCATCGACGCTTGCAAAATATGCTCCACCTGATGTCCCTGGAGAAATATGGGTGCATGTTGATGCTGCCTACGCCGGAGCTGCTTTAGTCTGTCCTGAGTATCACCATTTGACAGCATCATTTCAGCACTTTCATTCTTTTGACATGAATATGCACAAGTGGCTTCTTACAAATTTTGATGCTTCGCTGTTGTACGTCAGGAAGAGAAAGGATCTCATTGATTCGCTATCCATCATGCCAAGTTACCTTCGAAACGAGTTCTCCGATTCTGGCCTCGTGACCGATTACAGGGACTGGCAAATCCCACTCGGTCGACGATTCAGGAGTTTGAAGATCTGGTTTGTTCTACGTACCTACGGTATCAAGGGCTTACAAGAACATATTCGCAAGCATATTGGCTTTGGCAATGGATTTGCTGAATTGGTGAGATCAAGAAGCGATCTTTTTGAAATGTTCACTGAACCGGGCTTCGCCTTGACAGTTTTCAAGGTTGTTTCGCACGCTGCGGAGCTCAAAGAGCGCAATGAACTTACCAAAGAAGTTTATGAACTTGTCAATAGCAGAGGAGAGATCTATATCACCTCAAGTGTTGTGACGGGCGAGTTCGTCATTCGAGTGGTCAGTGCAAATCCTAATGCCGAAGAGAAGTATCTCCGAAAGGCATTTGATATCTTGGTTGCAACCACAGAAGAGGTTCGGGGAAGCAAATCTCATAACAGCGTTAGCGGAGTTCTGTCGGATATCAAGGGTGTTGGGGAAGTTGCTGTTATCAACGAGCAATAGTACGACTGCATGGGAGCCTTATGGTTGTGCTGGTCACATTTTGAAGAGACCTACTTAGACTTTGCTATTCTTCTGTTCATATGTCAATAGCGAAAGCACGATAATTATCTTGCACACCTCGTTCTCTCCCTCCCCCTATCAGATTTATTTCTTTCACACCTCTTTACCGTCTAGAGCCACCTCTTCTTTTACGAGGAAGGGTTGTTGATCTGGCTTTTATTTCACTTGTGGGATCCCGATATTGAGGAAGGGGGACGATGGCGTGGCATTTTATTATGCGAGTCTGTGGTTAGGATACGTTGGAGGGCTTGAGTTGCAGGTGTCGAGTGAGTCATTTTTCAAAACACGTTTTACGTCGGGCTTATTTTCAATTTTCAAGTGTATGTTTTCCAGGCTCTTGATATTAGGGGTCCATTCTATCTATATTTGAGGGCAGAATGTTTCGCTGTCGCTCTTTCTTCCTTCAGGTGAAATTTCTTATTATTTCCCGCCACGCTGTTCCCAAGGTTCCATTCGGCATGCTAAACTTCGTACAGTAAACCATCCACCACGCCACTCCCATCTACTTCCTCAAAAAAAACCTAGTCAAGTAAAACCTACACATAGCGAACCTGAGCTTGAATATACGTTCAGAACCAGACCACATCTTACCGAGCGTCCTCTTAAAACACGGGACTTGCGGCCACATCTTAAACTCTATCAGCAGCCTCGTAAACCTGATCAACAACTCTATCTTTCGTGGCCATATGATGAAAGCCTCCATTGTGAACTCGCACGCGAATGCCATTACCTTTTGCGCCATCTCGCTGCGGCCTAGTTTGAGGTTTATGATGGCCACGGCGGCGATTATCTCGGCGATGAGATAGTTGGCTTCGGGGTAGGACGACATAATACTAAGACGGATTGGGGTGCGGGCTCTCCCCTCGTTGTAGAATCTGAACATGCTCTGGGGGATTTGCATACCGAAGAACATCGTCGAATACGTATACACCACAAGAGCCTCAATGTATAATCCCTGTTCCACCATGCCATCGGCAATGGTCTTGAACCGCTTCGCATTTTCAAAAGCCACCCCGATCGTCATGACGCTATTCCGAAGGAATTGCTGTCGAAAAAGCTGTACATGAGTCTCATGTATATTCCCCGCAAGCCCAACCTGGATTCCCCGATCCGTGTTATTGAAAACCCGCAGCGTCTGGAGATGATGCATGATTGTATTGAAAGCGCCCAAGTTTCGGCGTTTCTGTAGGGCGGCGCCTACGGGGATGCGGAATGTGAAATCTAGGTGTAAGATGTTGGGATAGTTGGGCGGCTTGTGGCGACCCGGTGCGTGGTGGAAAGAATTGCAAAAGTTAATCAGTCTGCCCATATCTTGAGCCAAACACACGAATGTAGCTCGAGTCCTAGGGCCAGCGCTGACCATATGCGTAAATTTCACATCCAACATCGTCTTCGCAGTGGGTGGTGGCGTGGCTGGTGTACAATCTTTCATCCGCACTACCGTACTCGCCGAACTGCTCAGGAACATCGGAAAATTCGTATCAAGCCTGACAAACTTGTTCCGCTCATAGAAGAAGGCAAGTGTCTCGGGGTGGAACCGTTTATTCAGTTGGAAAAGTGCCGTGTCCACATTGCTGAAATCGAGAAGTTGCAGATGCCGCGATATGAAGACGCTATGCGGGTTTCGCGGCGTGTTGGGAGACATATGTCGATAATACTGGCTGTCCTGGTGCTGGCTGGAGAAATCGGAGGAGCATTTTACGGTGAGGCAGTGCTCGTAAATCATCTCTCGGATTTCGAGTGGGAGTTTTTCGAATCTGGATAGTGGTGTTATGGGTTCGGCGAATTTCTGTGGTGATTCTGGTTTTAGTAGACACTTCAACATTACGCAGTGTTGGAGTTATGGTCACCTTTCTGATCTCATCCATTGTTGGAAGCCGATCTGGAATCCTAGGGTTCTCCTTCTCTGACCGATCTAGCTCCATTGTATTGCAAGTGATTGGTAGATCGAGAGGTGTGTGTTCGATCTGTTGCAACTGCTGAAATTCGATCTGAAGTTTTGTCGGTATATTTGTTTGTAATGAAACGACTGGAAAAAACCGAAAGTCTTGAAATAAGAGAGAGATCGAGAGAATCGTGGCAAGTTTTGTCCGTAGCGTTGTGTGAGTAAAAAACTTACCTGAATTGTTGTTTGGTTGTCTCTGAAGTTTTCCCGATTTTGTCCCAATGAAATCTCACCATTGAGGACCGCCAATCTTATACCTCTCAAAAAACCCACCCCTCATTTAACTTCACTTGGATTGCGCTGTAGTGTTATCCAATTCATATCATAAATAGCCCTAAATCTCAGAGTAGTTGGTGTCTAAGAAAGACTAATCCTCCCGTAGCTCGCTTTAGATTCCGCGACGGTGTTGTCTAATTCATATCATAAACGGCGCACCACACGACGGAATGGCCCGAGTCTAATTCTTCCCGTCAAAATCGGGAGCCCTAGGTAGGCAACTTGACGCGGATGCCCTAATTCCCACGTGATTTTCGAATTCGTGCACCACAGCAGCTTCACCTTTTCGCAAAATACATCAATTAAAAAAATATAACTTGTCGGTTCTCGATTGTGGCGAGATGCGAGTGCTTATTCTCTTTCGCCTACCCGTCAGTTTATATGACCTTGTTTCATACGATTGTGATTTGTAGAATATTTCTCATCTGAGCTCTCAGCCCCTTATATTCCAATCTGGATAACCCTCGGTTCTAGCCGGCACCTTTTTGTCTCCGACGGAAAAGACACTCGAATTTATAAGATTGCTTATATTCAGATCCCAAGACTACCACAGTCCTGGTGGTCTTCCTAATTGCTCGTGGAAATCACAGAAAACGAAATGAAACTCTTCCGCGTTTTCCCACATCCAAATTTCGATCGTTCCTCTTGAACACAAGATCTTATACTTAGCATATCGATTGGAAACATCAAGGAGAGCCACTGAAAAATGTCCGTATCGCACGCTACGTCAAAGTGACTGAATAGATGCCCAGTACATCGTGAGACTCGACCATTTCCCACCCAACTAAACCGAAGGGATACACCTCTCTTCCCTATCATCCCACCTCCCTTAAATTACCCGGGCACCCCTATATCGCTCAACTACACGTCTGATATACCGTATTAATTGGGTTATACGCCCACCCCTTCTCTCCCATTTAAAATCTCAATATGCCAGACTACAAGAGAGAATGAATCTTAAAATGGGAGAGGTCCAGGAAACGGGAGGCCTCTCTCCCATTATATCTCAATTCTCTTTGACGGTCTGGCACAATGAGGTTTTAAATGGGAGAGAAGGGGTGGGGTTATAAACCAATTAATGCGGTAAACGAACAACTTGAACGTAATTCAGATAACAACCAAATTACGGGAGAGTTGACCTAGACGCCCGTGACTTAGATTAAGTTTAGAAGAGACGAAGAGACAAAGACAACGATAATATTGTGGATTCGTGGCAGCGAACAAAAGCACAAATCAAAAGTCACTGCCCTCGAATTCATGCTGAACCTAAGAAGTGTGCTTGAGAAGTGGTATCGTCGTAGTTAACGCTCCCCGCAAGGTTTATAAGTGATGAGCAAGAATTAATGCAATTATCATTTATACCTATACTCATATCAAAACCCAACCACTTTATGTATCCACCCCCCCTACCTATCCTATCAATACCGCATGAATCATGACACACATTACCCATTCCCCCCTCCTAACTCAGCGTAAAAGAATTACTCGTCCCAGTGAAACTCGTAATATCACCCGTTAAAGGCGCCTTACTATCCCCATTATAAACCGTCCTATACGTCCCCGCCTCGGCATAAGTCTCCGTTTCCCAACTAATAACCACAGTACTCGTCCCCAAAATCGAATCGTCGCGCGTCCAAGTATACACCAAAAACCAATCGTGATCATCCCTCACCGTTGTCCACGTCCCATTAGATAATAACTGCTCAACGGCTGCGAAGGTGCCTTCGAGACGGAGATTGTTACGTGGGTTCGCACCGACGAAGGTTGTGTTGACGACGTCGCCGATGGAGTAGGCGGTGTTGGGTTGCGTGGTGACTTGGCCAAAGGACTGGAAGATCGGTGGGTTGTCGTAGACGACGCCGGTGATGAGGTCGATGGAGTCGTTGCGGTTGTCGGGGGGTGTGGGACCTGCGGCGGGTTTGGTGGTTGCGGAGGTGGCGAGGTAGGGGAGGTTGAGTTTCGAGAGGTACATGTAGGCTTCTAGTTCGTGTTGGCCATAGAGGGTTGAGGCACCCTCGTAACGTTGGATACCGTATTCTTCCGGAGTTGCAACGTAGTGGGCGTAGGAGTTGGCTGGACCACCGATGACTACCTTGGGTGCCGTGGTGGTCAGAGATGTAGCGTTTGCTTCCGCTGCAACGGCATTCTTCCAGCGACGGCCAGACATGGTTGTTGCTTCGCTAGGGCTGATGATCATGATGAATTGACCAACCCGGAAGCTCTGGATGTCAACAATATTGGGTGACCAGGCATATGGTTGATCCATCTCTCCAGTGTCGAGGAGAATTGGCTTGGGCAGCTGGCAGGCCTTTTGCTGTGCGCTTGGGGTTTTGAGAAAGCCCGATACAATTACCCAAAAAGGATTCTGATCAGCAAGACTTGTGTTATCATTCTGAACGAAATCAAAAGCCCCTGGCCCATCAGTAGTTCCCCCTGCGAAACTGTAACCCAACGCCGCAGGACAGGTCTGCACAAGACTACCAGTGGAATCGGTAAAGTTAAAATAGGACATATCGTTGAAGGTGTGATAGGCTTTGACAGCACTTTCTTGAACAGGGGTGGAAACACTGTCAAAAGATTGCTACGTTGAATGTGAGAATTGATCTGATATTTTCGTGAGATAAAGGGGATCTTACCCAAGTAGTCAAGGCTGCCGCATATACCCGTCGACCAATCTCATAACAACTTGAAACGCCCAAATCAAGGGCCTGGAATTCGGGACCTGACTTCACTTAGCCATCATGCGAAATTTGCTTGAAAGGAGCTCCTTACCTCTTCCGTGGCATGTCTCGCTTATGCCTGCGCAAGTGCTGTTTTCCAATGTACACATCTCTCCGGAGCCGTCGTCACAATAAGCACCCAGGGTATTGGGTGTTGTATCTCCCACGCTACTTTGACTGAATGCTGCTACGAAGCCAGAAGCTGCGGTAGAATCACTTAACATTTCTTGTTCGAAGAGATAAGAACTGACGCCCTTGTTGTCTGTGTCATTGTTATCATTATGTTCCTAGAAAAGTTCAGCCAAAGCGACTTACCTCCAGTTACATGAGTGTTGTTTTCCAACATGGAGGTTCCGTGAACACTATGCCTGTTTCAAGGTTAGTTAACATGAACAGAAATGGCACTTTCCATGTGCGAGGTCCATCTATAGAGAATAATGCCTTACCATGCAAGGAGTCCCGTATACAATTCATCAGAAGCTCGCTGGAAACGAAGCATTGTGATGGTCTTATCTACGTTGGAAGTATAATTTGCCTGCTCAGCTGCCGGATTTGCGAGATATGCATAGAGACTTCGATTGATATTAGCATCCTCAACTGTAGTATCGGCAAAGCTAAGATATCCAGGTTCAAGGCTTTCGTGTGCTCTCTGGATCGACAAAACAGCTCCATCAACAATAGCTTGGTAACTCTGTGGGTCAAATCCGAGATTGGTAACTTGAGGCAAAAGATAATTCATCCATCCTCCAGGACCAGAGTGCTGGTGGGTTCCGGTGACAGCAACATTTTCAGTTGTGTACAAAGCGTAGTCGCCTCCAAGAGCAGCAAGACCATCTAAGATACCATTTCGAATGGCGGTGTCTCCCATTGCAGTATCGACAACCAAATAGACGAAACAATCCGCTGTAGTGGAAGTACTCCCAACAATGAAGGCTCTAGAGTAAATTCTTTGGCGTAGCCCAGTACCTGGAATTGGTGGTATTAGTATCACATGATTTTTAATGTTTTAGGCAGGTGATTATTAGAGAGACGTCAGCACCACTGTGGTCTGGCAACAAAAGTTCAAGTGCAAAAGTAAAGTAGCGAGTTCGTAGGAAATGAGACGCACCGATTTGTGGAAGACTCGCATAGCCCATGAAGTTTAACTCTACTACCGGCCTATTGGTTTTTACGTTAGTTGATTTGAGTGATAAAATTTTTGGGACATGCTTACCCCGTGATATCTCCCTTTCCAACACCAAGAAGATACTGATCGCCCTCGGCTCTCGAAAGATGGTCGTGAAGACTGGGATTGCCCTCATCGTCAAAGAAAGACTCGGTATTGTCTTTGGTTTCGAAATTTAGGCCGCCAAGAGTAAAGAATACAAAGCCTGCTGCTAAAACAGAAAGCGAAAATATAATAGACGCAATAAGCAATTTTGAGAACCTGGCCGGCTTGACGCTGTGTTCGGGCTCCCCATGCTCATCTACTGGGACAGCCGAATATTGCACACCAGAACTTTTTAAGGATGGCATGATGAACGATACTGAAGGAAGCACGCAAGTAACGATGAGAGAGAAAAAAATCCGTGGTATGAGCGTGGGGACTTTAAAAGACTCTCAACGTTCACCAGAAACATTCCGGATTAGGAAGTCGCGAATTGATCCATGTGGCTTCTTCAATTTACACAAGCTAGAAAGAGCAGGCGGATGGAGACGGATGAACATGGTCATTTCACAACAATCCAGGAACCGCCAGGGCACGCGGTCGCCTAATACGATCAACAGATCCGGCATTGCTCGTCAGTGGTTGAGAGGCAATGAGAGGCAATGAGATGCAATTCATTGGTTGTGATCAGGAAGACTAATAAAGCTTGGGGCAGAAAACGGCCTGGTGAGGACAGAGGGGGGTGTCCGGGGAAGCCCTGATTCGAAATTGTCAGCCGGACATTCTCGTCATAGCGCCACACCCATGAACACCCCAACCCTGGGTGTTCGCTTCGTTCTCCACCCCCCTATCACAAACCTTGCTGGAGGGTGCGACCTTGGCGGCTGGCTGAATGGCTACCGGGAGATGGCACCAGCTACTCTCAAACTACTCTCGAGTAGGTGAGTGACACCGGCATTTGGCCCAATCCACGGGAAGAACCCCTCCATTGAATCTGCACAATCTGTACACCTCAATGAAGCCTCCTCTTTCTTATCAAATCGCATGCATTAGATGCTAGAGAAGCGTAAAAATCCCATCTTTCTAGTCCCGAATAGATTCAGGTACGGGCCCACGTATGCTGTCCAGCACACCCAATCTGATAACGCCTGCACATGGCGGTGGCCCAAATGATAACCATCTGTAGTGCACATATACCCCTCGCATCCCAATCCACTATTCCCTTCAATACTTATCATAAATCGTGGTGATATCGCTCTTCACTCGTCTTCCTCCGCTTCTCCATCTTCATCTTCCTCACCTTCTTGTTCTTCCTCTTCTTGTTCTTCCTCTTCTTCCTCCTCCTCTTCAACCGGCTCTTGTCGACTCCGCCTCGAGGCTCCTCCACTTCTCCGTTTGCCCCTCAAGTATTCCTCTGTACTGGTTATGGCCTTTTCACCAACGTATTTCTTACTGTCCCAAGCCGTGTCGCACTTCGGACATTTTTTGTTCGGTCGGGAATTGAAGTACGCTGTAACGCAGATGTCGTGTAGCCTGACGTTGCAGTCCATCTCTGTGCACCGTTGCCCAACTGTTATAATCTCTTTGCAAGCCTCGCAAAACTTGATTCTTTGCCACTCTTCCGGGTCATCGGAATCATTGTACGTCTCAACCAGCCAGCTTCGCAGTTCCATCAGCCCTCGAGAAGAAAGTCGATAGAAACCAGCTGGGCTCTGCACGAGCCACTTCTCCGTCACCAAATCTTTCAGCACCTTCTCTGCCTCTGAACCAGTGATCCCCTTGTCTGTATTGGCCGCAGGATCTGCTTCGCTGCCTCTAGTTCTTCCTTTCAAAACCTTAGAATGAAGTGTTTCCATCTCCCTAACTGCCATCACTTCTCGTTTCTGAGTATTATTCGTCTCAAACATCGCATCGAGAAGGCGTTTGACATAAAGCATCTCCTCAGTTGTTCGTATGGTTGCCATTTGTGTTAATGGATCGCTGATACTGTTGACTAGTGCCCATATCCGCACCTTGCTAACCTGGTCCTGCATACTCTTAATTTCATAGTCGAATAAGGAGAGGGCTTCTGCGGCAGCGGAGACGTAGGAGTCGAAGTCTTGTTGTGTCACATCTTTCGGATCGATTTCCTTTTCTGTAAGATCTTAGTACACTATCAAAAATAATTTCGAGCGCGATTAGACCAACCTTCCTGTACAGCAAAGATAGCTGCGAGTATCTTTTGACCTTCCTCAAACGTGAGTTGTCCGCGCGCTGTAAAGGCCTGTAGGAAGGCGCGATTGCCATCGTCGTAATTTTCCATGATTGTGAAGGTTTAGATGCTGTTGTATTGTTGGTGCTGACCGGAGAATTGAGGTTGGAAGACGCGACGACCAAAGCCCCGCGACGCGCCCTGCGCCCAGATTTTAGCGTGTCGCCTATTAAAAATTGGCGTGAACCAATTTTCGCAACCGAGTTCTCGGGAGCAATCAATCTCCTTTCCATTCCAGATCGCGATTGCGCAATTGCTGCACAATTCTCGTACGACCCGCCTACGAAGTATTGTAGCTATCTTTGAATCCTTTCCATGAGGTTGTTGCTATTTACCCAACACCACAGCATCGCAAGAAGACAAATATGCCGACTTCGCGATCGAGAGATTAGGATGTTGCGACGACAGCTTCGTACGATCCGTGAATTTTTTTGTCTTTTTTGCCCCATTTTGCCAATTTTCCGCGCTTGCTTCCTACCACATTTCTTGGTCTATAAACCCATCCCTTCTCTCCCGTTTCAAGCCTCATGTGCCATAGCATTGGAGAGAATTAAGGTTGGAATGGGAGAGTGCTCCTTTTTTTCAAGACCCCTCTATCTTGAGCCGTATTATGCTACGCCGTTAAGAGAGAATTGGGGTAAAAACTCAGAGAGTTGGTGGGGCTGTAGACCAATTAATCCGGTACCTCGAAAGCAATATTTTCAATACGGCCGCCCGTGCCGGACTTCAAGCAAGGAGTCTTGTTCGCTCTCTATTCGCATCAGATCTATTCTTCACATTCCATAGCCAAGGGCTTATTGATACGTGAAGTGCCTTTCATTAGGAGCGACATATTTCCTCAATTTCAATCTCGTTTTTGCGTAATTCAGCGTACTCCCATTACTACTCAATTGAGTTCCTTTCCTTCCCAGCCTTATTCTGTCTTTACATCAACAACGCCCTTGTCTATACCACAGTCAGCCAACATTCTCCCATAGCAAGCCCCATCAACCCCTCATTCCAGAATAAGCACTTACAAAAAGCAACATATCCCTTGATATTCTCCGCCTTCTCCTTGGGCGTAGGATAATACCAAGCCGCATTCTTCAGCTCCGTTTCTACCATCACATTAAAATTCTGACTCTCCGCCATTCACCCCCTTTCTTCAAGAAAACTTACTATCAAGGTTAACATTATAATACGAAGCGTCTCCCTTCCAGGGACAGTGAGTGCTGTAGTCCGTCTTGCTGAAGTAGGACATATTGACCGACCTACCACACACAACAGTTAGTTTGACCAACTTGCCTTTTTGGAATGCAGTACGAGGAAGGCACATACGAAGGTGGGAACTAGTCATTACGTCAGTCAGCGTGTTCGATTCCAGAGTTGGATATGGATATGTTGGATTGCAGATATATTGGACTACTTACGTAGACATTTCCTTCCACAATCTCATACTCATCCGTCTCAGCGACGGTGCGGCCGGAGACCGTAGCGATTGCTTTTCCTTTGACCATTGTGTTCTTTTCTTGATATTGTGTTCTTCCTTGATAGAGTTCGAGTTGTAGGTTTACATGAAAAGTTGAGATTTTACGGAAGAATTGGATACAGGAGAACCGGATGGATGTGTAAACGTGAGAGGGAGGGGAGTGCGGGGTATGGCTTGGTCTAATAATGACGAAAGTTGGCTTATCAAGCGTCTCACGTGTCAAGGCCAAGGTCGACTAGCTACACGAGATGAAGCAAACCTAACTTTGACGTTAAGGTTCTCGATGGCAAGGTTATCGATGATTTCCAAAGTGCTATGGGATTTACAATCGGCGTCAGTCCGTTACGTTACATGCCGTATTCTTGAACACCCGCGTCTTCCGAGAACTTCACTTCCAGCGAACCACCAACACTACTCATGTTCTAAATCCCAAACATTTCCTTTCGTATTTCCAATTTCGAGTTTATATCCATCGGATTGAAATATACGGAAAGAGAGGGAATGAGAATACCGCTTTCATTGGGTCTAGCGGAAGAGTTGATTAATCACCAAAGAGAATTGGACCTATTATATCAATAATGCTTTCAAACTTCAGACCATTCGTAGCTGTACTTCCATATACATACACCATTCATATAAGCACGATCCCTCAATAAATCTAGTCAAGTCCTTACCCCCTCCCCCCTCCGATAATCCACAATACTCACGAATACATTTGTCCTCTGAATTCCCCCATATTCCCCCCTCATACCAAGATCAACCCTCTCAATCCATACTCCTTACAACACCAAGGATCGAATCGAAGGGGAAGTTCGATGGTGTCATTTTTGGGGTGGGGTAATAAGGTTCGTGGGTTACCCTGCGATCCCGGTACTCCCCGCCCTTTTTTTTTTTTTTTTTTTTTTCTCTCCTTTATAACATTTTTCGAAGAAAGATTAACTTACATTTCCCACCCTACTATAAACCCTAAAACTATGGAATTTATTTTATATACTAAATTTAAATATTAAAACCTAAATCGAATATATTTATATAGAAAATTTTGGATTATAATGAATTTAATATTAAATAAACCTTTTAAAGATATTAATTTTATTAATTTTATTCAATTATAAAATTAGGAATCTTTTAATATTTAATAATTATCTAAAAAGATATAATAGAAATGTAATTAATATATTCCGTTTATTTTTAAAAAAAGGGATAAATTATTTATTAATTATATTATTATAAATAGGTTTCTTTAAAAACTTAAAGTAATAACTTATAAGAATAAATAATAATTAGATATCTTTTATAAACTTATAAAAATAACGGATATAATTATATTAAAAATAAAAATATTAATAGAAAAAAGAATAATAAGGAAATTAATTAAAAGAATTATAAATATCTTTTAAATAGAGTTTTTATTAAGGGTAAAAGGGATTATATTTATATTAATTAATATATAAACTCCTTCTATAATTATTATAACTTTTATTATAAATAATAAAAATTTAATATGAGAAGATTTGAGGTTCTTGGAGACGCTACGGTCGATAATAATGGTGGTAGAAGTGATCAATTGAGGTCTAAGTCCGTGCCCCACTCCTGAATACAGGCCCACATGAAGTCTAATCGATACGTACAAGCCAAGATAGGGTAGATCTTGACATAATATATTTAAATATAAAAAGAAAATAGAATTTTTAAATAAGAATATTAATATAAAAAAGATTAATAAAGAAAGATTAAACTTTTAATATAAGATTATATAATATTTAATTAAATATTTAATCCATTTTAGTTTAACCGAATACTAAAAGAAAAGATCGAAGATTATTTATTATAATTATAATATAAGTTCGTTTATAAAGGTTAGAATTATATATATTATAGAAAATTTTATATAAAAGAATTAAAGGCTTAGAATTCATATATTTAAAAAATATTATAATTATATAAATAAGATAATCTATTAAATTAATTTCTTTAAAAATCCGAAATCTCTTATTTTAAAATATTAATAAAATTATTCTTAAGAAAATATTATAAATTAAAAGTATTATAATTCCAGAAATATAATTCTTATATCTAATATAAAGGATCTCGACTTTATTTATAAATCTATTAAAAAGAAATTAAATCTTAATTATTAAAGCAATAATATAAAAAGGAATTAAAACTTAAATAAAAGAATATCTTAAAAATTATAAACTTTTAATAAAAAATATTAAATTAAGAAATGATATATTTATATAAATTATTACTTTTAAGAAATTAATAAAAATATTCAAAATTTTCGATATTAATTATTTTATTAGATTAATTATTAAAAATACACTAATTATATTTTATAATATAAGTTATTAAAATTATTATAATCTAAAATTCTATTATAAAATACTTAAATACCCGAATTATAATATAATCTAAAAAAAATATAAAAGATATTTTATAATTTATAAAGCTTAACCCTAATATATAAACTATAATAACCCTTATAAAGTAATTACAATTAAATATCCTTTAAAGTTATATTATATTAATAATCGATTAATTAAATTTTCTAAAAAAATATTAAACTTATTAATAAAATAGGAAATAAAGTATATAAAGAATTAATATATTAAAAGAAAATTATAATAACAAAAAAAGTAATTATAAAAATTAAAAAAATCTAATCTATTTAATCTAATAAAAAGAAAAGAAGAATAAATCTAATTAATTTATATAAAAATATATTAATTAAAATTATTACTTTTTCTTAATTATAAAGAAACTCTATTAAAAATAATATCTAATCTAAAAATAATATTTAATTAATCTTAAAAACTTAATTAAGAATGATAATAGATTCTTTAAAGAAGATTATTATTAATAAAAATATAATCGATTCTTTTAGATTTATTTAAAGAAAGAAAAAATTATAAAAAACTTTTATTTAAAAAATATATATTATAATAGAGAAGTGCATTTAAAAAAGAGAAATAATAATTTAAAGATCTATTGGATAAATATTCGAAGAAATATTTTATATTATATAATAATTTTAGAAATAATATATCGAGATAATATTAATCTTATATATATTTAAAAACTATTTATTATAATTTTATCGAAAATATAATTATATTTAAATTATAAATATTATATATTAATAGATTCCTAAAATAATAAGAATATATATATAAAAGATCGCCTAAAAATATTTACTTATATTAGAAAAAGAATAAATTTATAAATTTAATAAAAGAAATCAGATTTAAAAGATTTAATATAGATTAATATAAATAATATTTCAATATTAAATATATATCGAAAACCGAATATTAATAAAATAATCGATTATATAATAATTTTAAAACTATTAAAGAAATATATAATAGAAAATAATTTTAATTTCTAATATAATTATTTCGAATTAAAAGATATTAATCTTTATTATAAAAATAAAATAATATAATAATTAATCGAAAATAGAATAGAATTTATAAATATAATAAATATATTTATTTAGAAATTTGATTATATTTTTAATTTAATTTTCTTTAACATCCTTTTAAATAATATAATAATAAAAGAGAATCTATTTATAAATTCGGATTATTTTATATAAATAATTATAATTTAAAGAAAAGAAATAATATTAGAAAAGAAAATTTAATATAAAATCTCTAATAAATAATTATTTTAATTTATTAAATTAATTAAAAATAAAATAATAAACCTAAAAGATTTAATAAGACTAAAAAATAATTAAAATATTAATTAATATATTATTAAACTTTTAAAATTCTTTAAATCTTTAATCTAAATTATAAGCTAATTAAATTATAAAAAAAGTAAAAATATATTTTAATAGATTTAGAAATATAAAAACGTATATATTATATATCTTTTTATATTATAATCTAATATTAAAATAATAAATAAAACCTATGAATTTTATAAAATAATAAGAAATATAAAATATAAATATTAAAATAAATTTAAAACTCCCTTATTAATTATAAAGAAAATAATAATCGAAAATATATTTAATAAAATAAAAACTCTTTATATAAAAATATTAAACCAATTTAACGCTTAAAATAATCTTAATACGAATCTATTAATTGATTTTAATAGAATAAATAAACTCTTATAAGATAACTTTTTATTAATAGAAGAAATAAAAGCTAATACTATTAATATAAATAATATTTCATTAAAAATAAATCAGATTATTATATAACTTTTAAAATCATATTAATTATAAATTAATAAAACTATTTATAAGATTTATTTAAAATACTTTAAATTAGATTATTTCCTTAAAATTTAAAGATTCGAAAAAATTATAATTAAAAGAATTATATAAATAATTTTAATAATTAGAATATTTAATCTATAATATTATAAGATATTTTTTAAATATTCTTATATAAATATAATAACTTCTTTTATATATAATATAAAAAAGATTCTAAGAAAGAATTAATATATTATAATAGTTATAATAAATATATAAAGAACTTTTAATATTCTATTTCGGAAACATCTCTTAAAAAAAATAAAGAAATAAGAATAATTAATTATATTCCTTAAATTAATCGATTCTTTTCTCTTTAAAAAAGAAATATAAATATAATTTAAGAAAAAGATTATTAGTTTTTATAATATAAAATATAATACGCTTTAAGGTTTATTATTTTTATTAATATTTTATGTATTATATTTAATGAAACTCTTAAAAATAAATCCTAAACTTCGTTTTAATTATATTAATAATTTATACTTCTATTATATAAATAAAAGCTTAAATAAGAATATATAACTTTTAAATTAAAATATCCAAGAAATCTTAATTTATAAAGATATAAATAAGATTATATTTATATTAGAAAAATTAGAAATAATCTATATTATTAAATAAAGAAACATTTATACTTTTATTTATAAAATAAATAATAAATTCATAATTATATTAATTATAAAAGGCTTTAAACCTAGAATATAATTAGCTTTAAAATAATTAAGAGTTTAATTTAATCGAAAACTAAGTTTTAAATAATATATAATCAAAAGGATTAAAATAATTAATAATATTATATGTTATATTTAATAATTTAAATAAATCGCATATAAACCTCCTTTTATAATACTCTAAAAAGTAATTCTCATTTATATATTATCTTCGATCTTTTATAAAATAAAGGTTTAATATAATAATAAGATTAAATTCGATCCAATTAGATTTTATATTATAAAAATAATAAATATATATATAAGAGAATTAATAAAATAGATTTGGAATATATTAATAAATATAATATAAGAGATTATATTAATATATAAAATTATTCTAATTATAACCCTTTTTAGAGATATAAACTTATCTTTAACTAAAATTATATTTAAGAAAATAAAATTATAAATAATTAATAAACGCTACCCTTTAATTAAATATATCGAAATAAATATTAATTAAAGAAATATAATATATCGAATTTATTATAATTAAAAGCCTTTAAGAATAATATTATAAATAAAAATATAAATAATAAGAACTATTTTATTAAAAATCTATTATCTTATATTATATATATTATATTATTCCCCGAGATATTAAATAGATCCTATTAAAAGTATAAAAAAAGAGATTATTATTAAAGAATTTAAAGCTTAATAAAAGGATCTATTATTATTTAATATTATTATCTTTATTAATAATTCGGAATAATATAATAATAATATTAAAAAGATTAAATATAAATATATAATTTATTAAAAAGGATACTAAATCTCTTCTAAAAATAATATTATTTATTTAGAGTTTTATATATTTAATATAAAGATAATTAGAATATAAAAAGATTTAAAAAATATTATTTAAATATTAATAGAAATAAAATGGAATCGGATTCATTTATATATTAATAATATTTTAATAATTTAAGAAATAAGAGATTAAACCTTTAATTCTTTATAATAGATTTTTCATAAAATCTAAAATATTATAGAATTATATAATATATATATTTATTAATCCTTTAATTATATTAGAATTAAAGATAATAAAACTATAAATAGATTAATAGATCTTAATATATATAAAAGCGATATAATAGAAGATTTAAAGAATTAACTTATAATTAATAATATTTAATCGATTTAAAAGGATTTAAAAGAAAAGAAAAAATAAGAATAATAGATTAAAGTATATAATAAATTATTTAAAAGATATTAATTATTTAATATAATTTATATTAGAATACTATTTTTTATAGAAATCGACTTTTTATTAAAAATATATAAAAATACTATTATTTAAAAAAGAAATCCTATTCGATTCTAAAAATTATATTATTATTTCTTTATAAAACGTAACGGATCCGTAAAATCGTTATTATTAATTATAAAAAATCTTAATAATATCGATTATTTATTTTAAACCGATAGTAGGAAACCTTTATAATTTAATAAACCGAAATATAATATATTAAAGGGTTTAAAAGATCTTATATTTACGGAAATTAAATATAAAAAAGAATTAAATTCTTTATAAATTATATTATAAGGATCCTAAATCGAAAATATTTATATGAAAGTTTTAATATTTATTATAAAGATCTTTTCATTTAATCCGAAAATAATTATTAATAAAGAATTATTAAAATAGGAATATATAATATTTACGAAAATAAAAGGATTTAAAATAGAGATTTATATAAAATTATTTAAAATCATAAAACTTTTCGAAGGTTTATAAGGAAATTATAAAATATAGGCTATTATTATAATTGTTAAAATACCCCCCCAAAACTTAATATATTAATATATTAAATAAAACTATAAATAAATAATATAAAAAAGTGTAAAATATTCTAAATAATCTTAAATAAAATAATATTTAAAAGAATTATAAAGAATATTAATAAATATATAAATATAAAAAAGTTTCCGAATAATAATATTATTATATAATTAAAAAATAAAGAATCGAAAAAGAAACTTATAAAGAAAATAATTTAAATTAAAAGGGTTATATTATTTATTAGGCTTATTTTAAATATTTATTTAATATTTATTTATAATATAAAGATTAAAAACGTATAAATGTTACGATCCCGGGATCGTCAGGTGACATTTGGGACCATAGGCTCAGACAGCCACTACGCTGACAGGAGAACCCATCTGTTATAACCAATTGAGAGGATCGGATAGCTG
>QYAP01000733.1:0-27904 GCA_003988905.1 Hymenotorrendiella dingleyae
TGTTTCGAGTCGGGGGATAGGGGAGGTGTGTTCATTGTGAATTTGGGACGATTTGGATGAAGGGTTGATTTGTTATTGATTTTTAAAGTTGAGGGTAGGGAATTATGGTGGGGTCGCGGATCTCGCTTAAAGTGTGCGACGAGCTATGGCCCCAACTCTTACAATAAGAGCTCTTTTATGATCGCCTGCACCAACAGATTTTCCTACCACAGTCCAGGGGCGCAAATGAGGGGAGGAGGTATGCAAGATATATTGATCGCTCTGTCTAGACCTAACCTATGTCTAGTACTAACTTGTAACTTTTGATAGGCCTAGGATTTCAGGAAATAATATACAAAGAACCAGCCAATACTAGACGCTACAGTATGTCAATATACCTATAAATTGTATTAACCTGAGAGTGAAAAACAGTGAAAAACTTACTCGTATAGACTGGTAGAAAGCTATTGACATCATATCCGCATCACGTGGGGATAGTTATCTGAGGCAGTGGTCATGCTAAGGTATAAAGGTGTTAGTGACCCCTTTAACCCAGATTTTTATAAGATTGAATTTTAAGTAGCCTTCCATACCAACCAATGTGGACATCCCTTTCCCCCCTCCTAGCCTTCATTCTTACAACCCCCTAGGCCTTTTTCCTTTATGTCTTTAACTTTAACAAATGTCGTAGATTTTGAAAAAAAGAGGCCCCCGTCTCTCAAATAACAGTCCCAGAGCTTTTTCTCATCCTTTCCGATCTCTTTATGAAGTATCTATTGAGGAGATTGGTGATTTCCTCGGTACCTAACTAAATCACGAAAAGGGGTTATCTTCAAAGCCCAATCTTCCCTCCCCTAAGACCAAGGCAAAAAAAGAAAGAAAGAAAGCACCTAATCCTTATCAAAAGGAGGAAGAAACTACCCCCCCCCCCCCCCCCCCCCCAAAACGTAGGTAAAAACAGTAAAAGGACCGAGAAATCTGATCTACCAGGAGCGTCGACATCTGACCTTAGTTTGCTCTTTTACGGCAATCTGATCCGAAGATCAAACTCTCTGGCGTTGATGGAAGGTGCGATATTACGGTTTATGTACTGTAGAGTGGTAAGAAAGCTTCAGGGTGGAGGGCGGTGGGGGGGGGGGGGTCTGAGCTTTTGCAACCTATCGTCGACGATGCTAAATTGAGGGTTCTCAGGGTTCGTTCTTTCAGCCACTGGTTGAGAATTATATCTCCACCCAACTATTTTCGGAAATGGTAAGATCTTGTAGATGGTGGGAAGGCCTTTGATTTGATATCTGAAACTACCCAGGAAAGACTGTGAAGGCGATAGTCAAAATATACAATGGCGAGAAAAGGGCATTTGATAGAGTTTTTCCATGAAGGAGTTGAGAGCAGAAGAGAACGAGAGAATGCAAGAGTGAAGTTTTCGTGCTTATTATGCGCTATATGCTATTTATTTTGCCATGGACTCGATGGAGGTAACTTGCCACATAGAAAATAAAAAGTAGAACCAACGATGAACGTGTTAATTAGTTTATAAGCCCGACTACTTCCCGTTTGAAACCTTATTGTGCTGTAATAATCAAGAGAATCAAGATCAAAAAGGGAGAAAGGCGGATTGATATAAATCAATGCAGTATTAATTTCAAAATCAAATAAAACACACTAGGTAAAAGCAACGCAGAAAATAAGCTCGCAGATGCTATCAATCAACCATGTAAAACTCATACAATGCTCATCCCCTTCCTCCTCAGACAAACAAGTAATCAACCTTCCTCGACCCAGGACTCTTGCAACATTGCTTAAGATATGCACCAAACAGGCCTAAAGAGATGGGGGGGAAATACAACCGCTTTGTCGATACACTGCCAAAGATAGAAGAAAATACAAGAGAAGTATTCTCAGTCCCAAAATGAAACAGCCGCCACAAAACAAAACCCGTCAAGCAAGTTAATCGGGAACCACACCCGCCAAGAAATTAATAACCTCCGCCATCTCCGGTGTAACAGCAGGGCCTCCAGTATACACCCAAGACAAAACATCTCCCCAGACCTCAGGATGCGGAATCGGAAGATCAATCGTATCGCCCTTGCGGACGTGTCCTGAAAGTAGAAGGGCGGCGAGGACAGGGAGGAAGTGTAGTGCGTATTCGACATCTATATTTCTGTTAGCCGAGATTCAAAAGGGAGGGAAAGGGGAAGGAGAATCTTACGAATAGGAAATGGACCCCGAGGAGCCTTCACGGCCGAACCATCAATACTCTTCCTCCTCATTGTCTCAACACCATTAGACCCAACAACCTGCGCCGAAGCTCTCCTCGCACGACTCGAACGTCTAAGTTTCGTGCCAGAACCAGATTGACCATTCTCGCTTTCCATTCTCCCCTTCTGCAGCGAAGGTGTCGGTATACTGGCTCTCAGTTCCTCGATATCAAATTGTCGCTGGATAAGGAATGGTTTTCTCTCCTTGGAGTTCGGGAGGACACGTGCGCGGATGGTAACTTGATTTGGGCGCTTGAGTGGTGAATCTGGGAAGGGGACTATGGATCGCCGGCGGAGAGAGATGGGGTTGATGAGGGCGTCTGCTGTGGTGTTGTTGTTGAGATATACAATCCCCCAATCTCGCAGGCGAGTGTGGATGTATAGGAAGGGGACATCAGCCGCTGGGGTTGATTGGCGACGAACTGCTGTAATTTTGGGGAAATTTGTGTAATTTCTAGGACTGGGTTCCAGTTTGCTGACACCCGAATTGGACTCGGTCTTAATAGTTGTGTTTGCCATTTCGATGTCTCCAGAGTCAGAAACAGGCGTAGCAGTTTCTGGAGATGGAGTCGAACTTTCTGGTACTGGCGCTAGCTTTGTTTTCAAAGGCACGAATGAAGGAGCGAATGTAAAGTTTGCAAGTTGTGAAGCAAGCTCCCCAGCTGCTATCGCAGAATGCCGACGAGGGAACTTTTGGCTTTCTAGTAGACTCTTGCGTCGTTCAGAAGTGTTGGCTTTTGGTGTAATTGAGGCTTCGTTTTCGAGGTAGTAAGCTCGAGCTGCTACCATGCTTGGACTTGGTAGAGCGACCGGGAGGTGAGATATGGCAGAATATGGTCTTCTTGAGGCTGATAGTTTCCCTTGGGACAAGGAAAGATCCCGAGTTCTGACCGGATTGGCAGGGGAATTGCCCCTTCGGATCTCAATAGAAGTTGCCGCCATTATTGATGACGCAATCGATGATGGGATTAGAATGATAATAATGACAAAGAATTGTTTACAAAGACATCAAAGAGGAGGCTCCGAGGACTCGTCACCTCTTCGACCGTGAACCTCGGTCTCTCAACCTCTCTGATACCACCTCAGAACCGTGTTCGACGCTGTTAAACTCGAAAGACAGATATGAGATGTTCGTTGAACACTGAGCAGAGATGCTTTTGAACAGGGAGATTTCAAAGTACGAACATATACCTCGAAAGCCCTGAGATCGAAGATAAGCGAGGGTGGATGGATATGCGTAAAGGCTGGGCTTGCGTGATTGTGATATGAAAATTTCCAAGAAAAAATGAAGGGCATACAGCAGATTTGAATTTTAAAAACACCATACAAAGAAAGAAACGTGCCTTCAGAATGTTTGAGCTAATACCTGCAAGTGAGTACGACATACTCTATCAGACAAAGAGAAGCGCTCGCAAGGACAAAAGAGTGTAACAAGCTTCCCGCAACATGATTGAGTTTGCTACGAGGAGCCATCTCGGCTCGTGGCTCATCTGCTGCCCTCTGTGTTGACTCATAATTGAGTGGTTTATAAACTTCTCGTTCTGCACTTTGAGTATGGAGGGGTCGAATTGCGGGGTATTGTTATTGAAGAGTGCCATAAAAACTCCAAGCGCACAATTTTTGCAAAAGAGTCTAGGTGGGATGTTGGTTGTGGTGGTCGTGTTGGCAGGGATCCTTGAAAGTGGTGCCGGCAGGGGGGAAGGGCGCAACCCTCGCCCAATAAAAACAGAGTTGGATATCAAGGGAGGCGAAACCTATTTCGTCCAGTGACCCCTCAAACTTCCTCCCCTCCGTCGTTGCCTTCGATATTAAACTTCTTCCGACCACCGCCGGTTAGTTTCTGCATCGCAACCTTGCTCACCTGACTTCCAACCTTCTTCTGCATCCTCTCGATTTCCTCCTCTGCATCAAGTGAGTCGTCGGAAGCAAATTCTAATACAAGACGACGTCCAAGAAGATGAGTATCTTTCAATGCTTCCAAGGCATTCTCTGCCTCTCGGGCCGTAATGAAATCGGCGAAAGCAAATCCACGAGCCGAGTGGTCAAATTTCTTGGGAACACGAACAGAACGAAGTTGACCATATGTGCCAAACAAAGTCCTGATATCTTTCTTTGTGGCCTCGAAGGGTAAATTCTTGATGATGATCTTAGTATGTTTTCCTGCCGCCTTCT
The DNA here is from genome assembly GCA_003988905.1 of Hymenotorrendiella dingleyae. Lineage (NCBI taxonomy): Eukaryota > Fungi > Ascomycota > Leotiomycetes > Helotiales > Helotiaceae > Hymenotorrendiella > Hymenotorrendiella dingleyae. Next base: position 4,410 of record QYAP01000733.1, read on the forward strand.
TGGCTCTATCTTCCTTTCTCCGCTCTTCAGCAGCATCGGCGCCTTTGTGTGAGGCCTTGATCAAAAGCTTGTGATCGTCGAGAGTATAACCATCCATTGCCTTCATGGCTGCCTGAGCCTGACTCTTTGTCTTAAACTCGAGGAAACCAAAGCCCATACTGAGGACCTGACCGGGCTTCTTCGGGTCTGTCTTTGTGTTCACCCGAGCCGACATGAAGCCATCCAAAGGCTTGAACGTTTCCGTCAAGCGGGCACTTGTTGTCGAAAAGTTGAGATTTCGCACAAATAGGGTCGTAGTATCGGCGCCATCGGCGGCGCTCTCTCGCTCAAGGAGGTCAGACGCTGATAGCTTTTGGTCTGCAGATTTCTCGCTAGTTCGACCAGAAACTGCCGCTGGTGCCTGACTGGTCGCTGCGGTGGTAAAGAGGTTTTTGGGCGCTTTTTCCAAATAGAAGATCGAGTCCTTCATGCGGCGATACGCCAAACTTCCAAACGCAGCTCGCGCATGCGTTGGCTGAGCAAATTCAACAATAGCAATCGTACCAGTCGGCGGCATCAATACTCGAAGGACCTGGCCGAACTCTTCAAACATCTTTCGAAGTTCCTCGGGTGTCATACCATATGGGAAGTTCTTCACTAGAATTGCGGTGTCGCCACGCTCTCGCTTCTTGAAAGCATCCAAGTCGACACCGTTCTTAGCAAAATACGATTTCGTTTCTTGAATTACAGAGGTTTCTGCGATAGCTTGCTTGACACCAGCATCTGCCGATGTGGGATCTAGCAACTCGGACTTGGAAACTCCAAGCCGATCAGCAATCGCAGAATTTACCGCATCTTGGTTCATGTATAACGAGTTCCAATTAAATGTAGCCGATGAGGCTTCCGCTTTCTTCTTGATTTGCTTTTGCTTCTTGAGAGGCAGTTTGGCGATGGCAAACTCATCCAATTTGTTCTCACGCTTGGGAGCCGCAGGAAGGATATGTAGAAGTCTACCCTGAAAGGGCTCACCATCAAGGTTATGAAATGCCTCGCCAGCAGCAGCTGGGTCAGTGTATTGCACCAAGACAAAGCCCTTGCTTGCGCCAGAAGCGTCAACCGCCAAATGTAACTGTCAATTAGAATTAGCATTGATCATATGTGTATGCAGTATTCAAGATTGAGAGAAGTTTGTTTGCTTTCAGAAAATACGAAGCATCTACTAAAATAATCGTCCAGTTCACATCACATGCTTGTAGCATAAGCTGTCCCTATCTGGATATTCATCAGGAAGCAAGAAAGATACAAAAAAAGAAAGTTTGGTTCACGTACCTCTTCAATCGAGCCATAGGGCTCAAAGTGACTCCGAAGGTCTTCCTCGGTAGCTGTATATGGAAGATTTCTCACAAATAGTCGGCCGTGTGTCTGGATTGCCTCCAAGGTTGGATCTGGCTTCTCTTCGTCGTCTTCCGGTGTAGGGTCTTCGTCCACCAACGGCTCTCCATCAAAAGCAGAAACAAATGGAGTTTCTTCAGCAGCTTCTTCGGCGACAGGAGTAGCAATGGTCGGCTCCAACTTTCCAACTTGGGCAGCAGCGATCTCCTCGGGATCCATCAAATCGAGCAAACGATTCGTCCGACTCCGAAGCCAATCATCGTCCGTAGCGTTGGGGGCAGCATCAGGCATAGGCTCATCCGATTTAGAAGTTTCCTCGACCACAACCTGCGAAGGGACAATCAAAGGCGCGACAGCTTTAGGGGGACTTTTCGCCCTCGTCTTCTTGACTACCGACACATATTCATCGTCACTCTCGCCCTCTGGTACTTCGATAGCCTGTATCTTGGAAGGCGGCTCTTCCATATCGACATCCGCCGTTTCGTTGTCCCATTTTTTGGTCTTTGACGCAGGTTGCATGACTTCCAAAAACTCTTGCAGTTTTGGGTCTACCTCTTCGGCATCACTCCTCTTTCGTTTCGTCGCGGCATTGAGTTCTATTTTCTGGGCAGCCTCGCGTTCCTTCTTTCTTGCAGCTGCCTGCTCGTGTACTAACTCTCTCTGTGCCTTTCTGGAAACGGGAAGACTTTGATCTGAAATCTGGAATTGAATCAGCCCCGCGCCACCACACCTTTTCAGGTAAAACATACCGGTCGGGCAAGCTCTACCCCAATCTTAGACATCCGTATGAATGTCCGATTGAAGTACTTGACCGCCTTTGCAGCATCTTCTGGCGTTTTGTATCCAATGTATCCAATTCGGCGATGTGAGATCAACTTCGCATCCGTGATTGCAGATTTCGCGCTGAAATGCTGCTTGAAGTCATCTTCGGAGATGGTAGGTGGAAGACCCTTGATGAATATTCGTGAAGACTCCATATTGTACAAGTATTATTGTCGAAAGAAAGTGGTGGTAAAATCAAGACATTTTTGGGATGTGGTGGAATAGAAAAAGTTCGCGAGCTAGAAAAATAAGTTAAAAGTTCTACTTCTAAAGCAGCAGCCCATTTCCGAAATAGCGGCGATGGAAATTTTGACCAATAGGGTAAGGCTTAGCTCTCTCCCCAGTCGGGCTTGCCAAGGATCAAGGAGCCGGCTGAAGTCCAGGAGGTTCAAGAGCGGAGACCTTTCTGATGTTTTGATGCAGTCTTGTTTTGGGGAAAGAAAAGGCACACAAACCTTACACTTCAGTCACTCTCAATCTTGAAGCCATCTTCTCCTACATTCGTTCTTCAAATCATCCCAAACTTCAGCACCAAGCTACACACAAGTCGCACCAATTACGAGCTGACCGACTCCAAACTTCTTCATCCGCCTCTTGACTGACCAGAAACGAAATTACACCTGCGAGAGCCACACTTGAGGAACTTTTTCGCGCAGCAAGATAAAAAGACATATCCGATAAAATGGCAGCCGAGAAGGAAACCGTGCAGCTGAAGGAGAAGCTGGAAGGTATGTCCATCGATCCTTTTTCTTTGCGCATAAACAAACAAGCAAGGCTAGCTACACCGCAACGGTTGGGCGCATGATTGATGGCAGCAATGCTAATATTTTGTGTTTACAGCGCAGATCAAGTCTGCAGATATGGTACGTCTGAATAGCTTGCGCGGGGCATGCCAGCGATAGCGATAGAGAATGCGGGGACGCGACGAGGCTGACGATAATAAAATGGCAGACCGATGATATGCAACAGGAGGCTATTGATGTTGGTACGTGAACATCTATAGGGATAGAGGATTTTGTGGAAACACGAGCATATGGCTAACAGCTGGAATAGCACAGGAAGGCATGACAAAGTACACCATTGAAAAGGTAATTCCCTCGCCCTATCTCTGCGAAGCCGAAACTAACGAAAACCCAGGATATTGCCCAGTACATCAAGAAGACTGTATGTCCCGATCCGATTCAAGGCCCAATCTTGTCTCCCCTACTTCGATCGACAACTAATATTGTTCTAGTTCGATGAGCGAAAGGGTCCTACATGGCACTGCATCGTCGGCCGCAATTTCGGATCCTTCGTCACCCACGAAACCAAACACTTCATATATTTCTACCTAGGACACTGCGCCATCCTCCTCTTCAAGACGCAGTAAATCAACAACTCACTGTTTATACTCGACCCAATTCAGTCAATATTCAGGATGGCGCGTACGGGATGGTGTTTGTATGTGATAGGGAAAGGGAAAAGGATATGCTTCAAGGCTATCAAATTTGGGGAAGAATGGATAATGAATACGAGATATTGGGATGAGATATGGGTGGTCAGGAGGAAGCGGTGAATCACTTGGACGAAATTACGTTAAAGTCGGCTTATGAATGATCAAATGATCCCATACAACATTTCCTTTTTCCAATCGAAAACGCGTGATATTTGCAACGGCATTCCCTTTGGACCACAGCCTGGTGCTATTTGAGCTTTCTAGAGCACGGGAGGACGTCCAATATTCAGAATCCTCACCAAAAACCAAAATGCCGTCTTATCATCTCCCACAACATAATCTCATTCTTCCAGCTTCGCCACCTCCACACCAACGCATGACCCCAATCCCTGACCTCCTCTTTCACAAGCTAACCTTTAGCCTCCAGAATCTCTCACCGCCAGTCGCGTTGTCATGTGGAAAATCTTTGCTTTCTAGTAGAAGAGCGCGGGGTCATAGTTCATAGTCCTTTATTGTTATGTATTGTGTAGAAGTATAAGTAGAGTTTTGACTGTTGGTGGGTATGGATTGGTTGTGTTATGGGTAGGCTGTGGATATATTTGATGGGGAGGATTTTGTTGAAATCAAGAAAGTGATGTGTAGGTTGCTTGAATTGAATGCTCGAAAGCAGGAGGGGAAGCCTCCTTATATAGCTAGAGGTGGAGCTATGGAGAGGTCTGTGCATATATTCCAACAGATTTTGGGAAAGGGAAAGGGGTGGGTTTTGGGGGTTGGGGGTTGGGGGTTGGGGGGTAGGGTAAAGGAGGGGAGTTAAAATAGTAGGAAATTAGATGACTAGTCACTCGGTTGCGTTATACTTACTATATACCGCATGAATTGGTTTAAAGCCCTTTCTCCCATTTTTGGCCTCATAATGCCCGACCATTTCAAAATGACAGAGGTCTCGTTTATAACTTCTCCTTCGCATAATCCCAATAGCCTCTCCAAAATTCGATAAAATAACTATCCATCTTTCTTACGTCTTACTCCTATCCCTCCCAATTTTTACCTTCTATCTCAACCTTAATCTTCAAACCTCAATTCTCAACCTCATTTTTTCTCTCTCAATCCTCAACCTCAACCTCAATTCTTACCTCTCATAATACAAACCTCAATTCACAATCCTCTCACGATATAAAAGGTTACCACTTCACTATTTCTCATCCCTCCTCCAGCCGGACCCTGACTTAAAAAATACAATTGTTCCTGACCTACGAAACCTGCATACTTAAGCTCAAGCTCAGCCTCTCTTTTCACTCTTTACTCCTTAATCCTCAATCCTTAACCTCAATTCTCTTCTCTCAATCCGTAAGCTTAGCCTCCCTTCTCACTCTTCACTCCTCACCCCTCACTCCTCACTCTTCAACCCTTAATTCCTAATTCCCAATTCCCAATTCCCAATTCCCAATTCCCAATTCCCAATTCCCAATTCCCAATTCCCAATTCCCAATTCCCAATTCCCTCCCAATCCTCACCTCAACCTCACTCCTCACCCCTCACCCCTCACCCCAACCCCCCAACCACCTCCTCCACCTCCCTACCCTCCCTCCCACCCCTTATCCCCCCATCACCACCCTACCCTATCAATCAATTCACAAACCCACCTCTTCTCCCCTTTTATTCCAGACCTACAAGAGAGAACAAACATCAAAATGGGAGAGGTTTATCCCATTCTGACCTCCATTCTCTTTAATAATCTAGCACAATGAGTTCTAAAATGGGGGAGAAAGGGGTTATAACCCAATTAATGCGGTACATCACATCCATCCCACCCAACATAAACAAAACCCTTCCCCTCTCTCCTTCCCACTTCCCCCAAATCATTCATTCATTCATTCCCTCCATCACAATCACATTCACATAAAATCTTCCACGCCACAACATCAAAAGGAAGGGTATTTAACCCCTCCAGTTCCCCCTCCCTCCTCCCCAAACCAAACCAACCCAACCCAAAAACCAAACCACGAACCTCCACTCAAACCAAAATTCCAAGCCCCCAAACCCAAAAGGCCGCGCCATAAAAACCATACCCCAACCCCCTTAAAGTTCCTAACCCACAGAACCCGCGCCACAACCACCCAACGTAAATTTCCTGCGCCTCCCTCCAAAACTCTCCCACATCCAAGCCACCAGAAAACTCAAATCAAGCACTTCAATGACATCACATACCTACCCATAACACCCCTCAAAATACGACAACAAACCAGTACAATACCGGTACCAAATCCAGCACATGTCATTGCCAAATCACAAATGCAAACCGCAACAGAGCAGGAAACTACACAGATTTCGAATGAATCTTGCCATTCCACTATCAAACACTCATCCGGTTTTCCACACACCAGATCAAAGGTTCCCTAACCTCGCAAATTCCCCTTTCCTTTCCAGATCTCTCAAAAAGAGATCGATCGATCTTACAAACTTGAAGCAATATCCCTTTCCCTTTCATTTCTGCCCAAATCCCATCCATCTCAAGTAAAATTCCCAATCCCCAATCCAAATATGATTTTTTGGTCGCACGCAGCCGTTATAAAAGAGCAGGCCGTTATCCCAGTGCTTACCGCCCCTTATAAAATTTTGTGAAATATAAAAAAGAAAGAAAAAACGCCATGGTCCCAATGCCCCCAAGCTCACACTAGTTGCGGTGAGTCTTCCCATATCCGTATTCAGATGCGCCATAATTTTCATTCCATGTCCAGATGCGCCTTAGTCCAGTACGTTCATTATCAGGCCAAATATCAACAAGTGCTCCCATACAGTAAATTCAAGATATTTCTACAATACCCGCGTTGATCTTTCTTTTCAACCCTGCTAAACGCTCATGCATCTCAAGTAGGTTATTCTCCTTTTCAATGTCTCGATATCTCAGATTGGCTAGCTCCGCATGGAGCGCCTGGTATTTGGGATAGAAGCTTCGGTATCTTCGGGCCAGTTCGACAACTTCTGGCTTCAAGTATCGGGAAGAGGTATTGGAGGAACTGGACGATGTTACAGATGAAGACTTGTGATGTCTCTTGTGTATCGGAGATCGGGGCTTCATTCCATGATGAGGGGCGGGCGAAGCCGAGGAGGAGGATGAGGTTCGGTTACCGGAGGTATTTTCAAATTCCGAAGCATTTGTTGGAGGAGAAGATGCTAATGGGGAAGATTTTTGTGGTGAGGTGCCCTTGGTCTTTGTCGATGTGGAAGAGAGGGTGGTGTTGTTTGTAGTTCGAGATGATTGACTGGCATCTGAAATACGGTGCGATACGACTGGGACGTCCTTCTTCACCTTCTTGCTTAAAGGAATACTCGAGTCGCTGGTATCGATTTCTTCTTCTCTGATTCGTTTCTTTGGGGCCGCTGCCTTTGGCTTTGGTAGAGGCTTCTGGGAAGGAGGTTCATCATCGTCATCCGAGTCTCCAACGAATTCCGAAGACAAAAGAGAAGTTTTTCCCACTGCAGCCTTTACTGGCTTCTCCTTCTTCGCGGGAGCCGGCGATGGCTTTGGAGCGGCCTTGGCGGGTTTATTAGAAAGTAATCTCTTGGCCTGTGCCTCCTTTTCGGTCGCTTTCTTTGGTTTGGTGGCTGCGGCCTGCGGTGTTGAGCGCCCATTTTCAGCTTTGGCCTTGGACAAGACTTTCTTGGCTACCGAATCCTCCTCTTCCCCAGGAGATGTATCACGACCAGATCCATCGTCCTTGTAGAGCTTGTTCTTTGCTGGCCGAGCAATTCCCTCTGCAATCTTGACCTGGAGTTTGCTCAATGTTTTCCCAGTACCCCTCTCTGCTTTTGGTAACAAGCGATCCCACTCAGGCTCTGATATCCCCAGCCGAGCTTTGTCATATTGCTTGACAGCATTGTCAATTGCCTTTTGACGGTCTTCCTGATTGTCATAGTCAAAGTTCCAAACATCCAGCTCTTTGTAAAACTTCTTTGCGAGTTCGTATTTCCCCTGCTTCTCGTCCCCAACTTTGGCCAGTGCCTGTCGAAAATCATTGCTGTCCACGTACGGTATGGCTTCTTTAAGATCCTTCTCAGCCATTGGGCCCATGGCAAGCAAATGAATGATTGGTTTACGAGCCTCCTTTGCTCTATCAGCCTGTTGCTGAGACAAAGGTACCGAAGCACCAAGAGATGGTGAACCAATTCCAGACAGAGCAGGACTTCCAGGGATTGATCGTGCTGGCTCCCCTAGTGCTCTCGGTTGCGAAAGGAACTTGCTCTTACTGGCTGCCTTTCCTCGTGGGGCGGGAGCAGTTTTGACAAGTTTAGTTCTATAAATTGTTAATTCCATTGAGCCCAATTCTTCCAATCCAACTACTTACGTATTGTCCGCCTTCCGCTGTGACTCTGTGGCTAGGGAACTTTGCAGTTGTGCGAGTGCGAGATCGGTACCAGCAGTCGAGGAAGTATTTGCAGCTGCTCTCGCTTTGGCCATTGCCGCAGCTGGCTTCGCAATTGGTTCAAAGTGCTTTGAGATCGAACCAACATGTTGGGGGTTGTAACCTTTGTATCTCTTTCCGTCTTTTCCAAGGAAACCCAGGGTGGTTGAATTCGCGGGTGGGTGAGATTCGAAATCGGTATTCGCAGTTTTGAAGAGTTCGTGGGTGAAAGGATCGTTCGAGGGAGAGAGATATTGGGTTTTGGTGCCATAGGTGAAGTTCTGCGGGCGGGGAAACAATTGTTAGCTCAAGGGAATTAGTCAATAGGAGGGCATCCTATCGTCTCGTCGAGGAGAATAGCAAGCAAGCGAAGTTCGAAAGTGAAGTTCGGCTGACACCACACGATAATTCCCCCAATGCATAAATTTTCTTACCGGATGTTCCCCCAGTGATAATTGAATAGCTTTGCCATTTTGCACACACTTGATCATGTCCTCAATGACCGAGTTTGAGAGGGTGAGGCCGAAGGCTTGAGGGAGGCCCGCGGCGGATTTGGACGAAGTCTCGCGGGAGCTACCCAACGAGACGCCGGAATCTGGAATAATGAGAGAAGGCATTTTGAAGAGCGGTCGATGGAGAATTGTTGAGGTTCGTTTCGAAGTCGTAGAAGGGTTGGTGTGGTGGTGGTTCGCGGCCCAGTCTCGATCGACGTTGGGGGTTGAGGTTGCGTCTATCTCCTCGACATCCAGGCGATATCGACTTGCATTCGGCAGGAGAGAGGTCGAGGGACGAAGAGTTGGGGTGGAAGTGGGAAAGGCCGGACTCTGGATATTCCTTAGATTCACAGACCACTCGAATCACAACAGGAGTTTGTCTTCGTGCTCGCCGTGAATTGCACTCCGGGTCTCCTGGTGTTGGTAATAACGAGGGGAGGATCCGGATCTTTGTTCGAGGAAAGTCGGCGTAGTTCAGGCTGGCTGCTCACCCGCTACGCTACCTTACGCTACAACTCAGCAGCAGGGCCAGCCGGTGACTAGGTCTAGGGACTTGCAGGGGGGCGCTGGTGATTCGCGCAGCAGCTAACCCTAACGAGTTAGGGGGTCTACCGAGATACCCGGCTATGATTGGGCGAGGACCGGTAGGAGAAGTCGAGTCTCGACGGGGAGTTTGGGATGGTGGAGCAGTCCGATGCGGAAAGGCGATGGGCCCTCTGGGCAACTGGGGCTGGCAACTGGGGGGGGATGGAGCTGCCGATATTTATTTGGAGTGAAGAGCGAGGCAGCGACTCAGCGAGGCACACTGATTGCTAGAATAGATGAGAGGGTGAGACCTGGAGTTTGGAGCTTTGGAGGTTTGCAGGAGTCCTCATTTACAACAACACATGAGTGTGATTAAGGGGAAGAAGAGGCCTTTGTTTGTCTCTGCTGTATGAATTGCTTTAGAGCACCGCCCCCTTCCATTTTGACATTCATCACCTGAAATACTCTGGCACAATAAGGGTAGGGTCAAAATGCGAAGTAACAGAGGCCCCGAAAACGGGAGAGGCTTGTTCACGGAAGAAACTCCCCCATCAATAACTCTCAATTCTTTTTAATGATATGGTCTTTGAGTTGAGTCTTTGGCCCTGGGTCTGGCTTTTAGAGGCGAGCCCAACGCCGGTTGATTCACTCTCTCTGCACGAATGACAAGACAATCCACTGACCAAGCGGGCAAGACGAGAACATGTGTACAAAGCCCTTTCCCTTTTTTCCCGGCCTTCTCACCTGCGGGCCTGTTCGAGGGCGCCGCTGGGCCATCATCATTCCATTTGAGCATAAGTGCAGTGGTACTACCGGCGGGGAGTGCAGTAGGTCGCAGCAACATACCCATCCAAGCAGCGAAAGCAGCGTGATACGAGCCTGGGCGTGGTGGTGCTGGCCTAAAGGCAATGCAAAGTCACCCATCATGAATCCTCACATGAACTCCAAGGCGAGCTGGCGAGGATGAGAGGCAGATTAGTAGATGCCCAGCAATTACTTCCTGCAGAGGAGGCTCGAGTGTAATTCTCGCTCTCCTCGCCATCTTCAGACGTAACATTGCTTTCTTCTCTTCTCACTGTGGAACACCACCACCTCCTCCACCGATAAAGAAGCCGTTTCGTCGGGTCACTACGGTACAACAACCACACACCTCCTCCCATCTGCCTCTTTCAGGCACGCACGCCGATGACAAACACCGCCGAGCATAGGAGAAGCTTCCCGCAAGAACCATTGACGTACCCAGTTAGTAAGGACCTTCCCAAATGCCCAAAACTGCTCCCCATCAATCATCACTCCCCTGCTTCATCAGCACCCCATCATTCTCTATTAATCATTGGATATCTGCAACCTGTTTGAAATCAATACCTAGGTACGTAGTGCTTCGGTCCTAAGCGCTGCCTCTGCCTTTGCTGCTGTCTGCCCCTCCGCCCGAACTCATGGGCTATCATCTCAATGACAACCCACGCGACCAGGCATGCACGCAACGTTGATCACTCACCTACCTGCTGCTGCTGACGGAAGGAAGTTCCTGGCCAGAGTCCAGTCCGGAGTAATGAGCCTCGATATTACGTGGAGCGCTCGCGAGTATCTGGACGACGACGACGAGCTTTCGCGGAATTCATCTTGACACAGGCCGAACCCTCGTTCGTCCGTACTTTGCCTGGCGGCCCTCCTCCCCGCTTCGACGGCGCCATGCTCCAGATATTTCTGTACCTGAATAATAATACGAAATCCTGAACATTAGCCGGGGCAGAGTGGCAGCTCGTCAGGCACCGTCCGCACAGCCAGGAATCCTGCACGCCGCACGAAACCGAAGTCAAATGATCCTGCATATAAAACCCCTCTCCCAACTCCCCTCTCAACTCCCCTCGGCTCACGAATGCTCGTCGCCTCCCGGAACAAGTATCTCCATTTCCCTCGCCTACTCGCCTACGGTATTGGTGCACCCAGCCTGGTCAATTCCCCCAATTACCCAACGACTTATGCAGAAACGTGTATATCTCCCGTCGGGACTAATTCGTGCCTGGCGTCGACGCCAGTCAACAATAGCGCACTGATGGTCCTGCAATTCGCTCCACAACGGTTGTAGATAATTCATGACATTTGACATATTCAGGCACAATCCGACACGCCATACAAACAAGCTGCTTGTAAAAGAAATGTAGGGGAGCCGAGGGACCTCCAACCCTCCAGGCCCGCTCTGACCAAATTCGTGCTGTACTTTGGCATCATCATCATCATCATCATCACCAGCTCTTTCTTGCGTTGTCAACGCCCAGTTTATTCGTCCAACCACCCCGCTTTACACTTCACGCCTCGCCCTCGCTTTTCCTGTAACCACTTCTCCCACCACTCTCTTTTCTTTTGGTACCACGTTCCACCTTTTACTCCAGAGGGAACTAACGACGCCATCGCCCAACTCGGGCCACGATCTCACAACCTTCAATCCAAAGGGTCTAGTTCAGCCCAGGGACTTCCTGTGAGCAGCTGAAAAGAGAAGTAGTGCTAGCGTATTTCTTATTTCTTTGGCGCGACGTTCGTCTTGTTTTTGATGCGCCTTGTGAACCCATGATAGAACCTACCTCGATTGGGGAAATATACGGTTCATGCTTACATCAGAAGAGGATCCCAAGACTCGGGGCCAGAGAGATGATAATATTTCTCTATCGCAGTTATCGTACAGAGTATTCACACCGACACTTTTTCCATCTTCATGAATCTTCACCACCGCATCTCCATCTCCATCTCCATCGTCATGAAATTTGGCAGGTACAGTACACACACAACCTTTCAAAAATCCCTGTCTTGGAACAGAAAATGTTGTTTCGAAACATGAAGCAGGAGAAGTTTGTACGGCCAACATTTGTTGTATGTATCGGGCAAGAAGAAGCACGGAGGGAGTCGCAGCTTTCTCGGCATGCGATTCCGACGTGGCGCTCCCTGCAAGTCAATAATCCTGTCCTCTCGCGTGGCAAAGGAGTCCCAACCTGGAACTAGATCTCATCGCGAAAGCGAAATTTCTCATCTCGCAAAGGATAGAAGCCAGGAGATCATATAAAAGAAAACATTATATCCAGATCCATCCATCTCTGTCTGCAGATGGCTTTTTCCAATACTTGGGCGCTCTCCATAGTCATCGCAATAGAGTGAATGATGGATGCACCTCGGTTGATGTCGCCGAATTGTGGCACTGCTGCAACTCGATCCTCCTGGAAAGTGTATCCCCAAAGCCAATCTGCAAATGTACTTCGGTACACGTAACTTTGTACCAAGGACCCGTTCATAGCCTTACCGCCTCAACTATGCATCATATCCGGGAATTCACGAAGTCAAAAAAACTCCACGAAGGCGAATAGAATATCCCACGCTCTGATCTCAGACTAGAAGAAGAACGAGGGCAACAAAGGGCCGTTTACCGCACAGAAACGGTGAGTCCAATACGGTCAGCGAGGGGTACTCTGACCGAATCGAGGGGCAACTTTTATCTCACGGCTAGATTGAGCTGCTTGTGAACGCCTCGATAATGCTTTGATCGGCCCGCATTTTGGGAGTGTAAGCAAGCGAATCCCAAGGAAGCCGAGCCGTATTTTGTAGCCAAGCACAAGGCCTCCAGGAAGGAGTTCGACGCCGCAACGTGGAATGGGATAGCCTAACTTGGGGTTCGAGGGGGAGGGAGGTAGGTAGTAAGCAAGCCCCCAAAGCCATTTTGTATGGATGTGTGTATGGATATGCCTTGCCGGCATCGAGCTCGTCCGGTCTTTTTGATCTGATCCGATCGAAGCTTTCGCATATCAAACGGCGGATCTCTCTTTTTCCGATCGCCCAAACTTGTAACGCTCCGCACGTCTTGATTCCACCTCTCTGTGATCCCAACCTCCCGCTTTGTCACGACTGTCTCGTTTCAAAAACTGGCTTAAACTTCAAAAACTAAACTACAGTCATCACATTTCTCGGTTCTTTCGGGACATCAACATTTTTTTAGGTATTCTTTTCTCTCCGCTCTTTGGGCTGTACCTCACAGCTGACTCGGCGGAATCCGAGCTTTCTGACCAACCAAGTAGCGGTGCAGAATGTGAAATGTGCGGATTGTTCGGGTGGTCTAGCGGGGTCTTCTGACTAACATGTGGTTATGCATGTTGATGAGGAAAGACTAGCAAGTGAGTGGAAGAGGAAGATTGGCTGTATGATTAGGTGGTGGTATGGAGGTTTTGACATTGCCTTTTTGTTTCTGGAAGATTTGTATGTATTGTCTGAGGCAAGTTTTTGAGGTGATGCAGCTCGATGATGAGGGGGGAGCATGAGGGGACCCCGAATCTCTACATTGATTGTATCACATCACCACATCAGCAACCATCAATGTTATTTACGGCCCCCTCATTTTCTGCCCCCAAACTGAGTATCGGCAGCTCATTTTCCTCAACGGCGGTACAGCTCACTCTAAATTTCACGTCTCATCTCACTTCTCTCTGCTGCATCGAAGAACATTCTTACATTCTTCCCTGCGGCTAGAAACAATCATAAGGCTACGCGAAATGGTGAGAGAGAAGGTCGTGCAGAATTGGTTCTGGAACATCTTCATCATAATAGAGAGTTTTATGATTACTCTAATCCAAATCCCTCCCCTCTAATCCTCCTTCTTGTCATCTTTACGAGTAGTCCCGTTGAATCACTTTTATATAGTGCTGAAGACGAGGTTCATATACGACGCCGATGACTCTTGCCGGTCCCAACTTGGCGTACGAAGGCTGAGGTTCATAGTTGAAGTTTGAATGGTATACGCTACGTCGAGATAAAGATGGAGTTTATACGAAGGGACGAATAACTTCCACCCCTCCTCCCCACCCCTCCACGTGCTACTGCACCAAACTCACCCCCAATTCTCCATATGATTTTCCGCCCCCCTTGCTCCCGTAGGATAGCCGAGCCGAATTTGAGGGATCTGGCTCTCTCTCGTCGCGAAAATTGGGTTGACAGTTGCCTATCATACCAACGATAGGTACTTGCAAGTCAAGTCTAGGATAAGGCTTTACGATCTCACCAACGACGAGACGACAAGCGCTGCCAAGTGAAGAGAGGAGTGATCTTCGCAAGGCTGAGTGAGGATTAGGCCTTGGCCCTCCTAGTGAGGATCGCATTTCGAAACGAGCTGCGGCTGTGCGCTTGGCTGAAAGCTCGTCCATTTTCTATTTTTCCCCCTCCTCATCTCAACTTTTTGGAGGGCAAAGCTATCTCCGTACCTACCACGGAGTTTTTCTTACTCGCAAGTTTTTCCTGGTGTGTAGATTTGCGTTCTGATCTGAAGCGAGGTTGGACGTTTCATCTCAGGAACAAGAAAGAAACACACGGAAGAAGATGAAAGAGAGAAAGAAAGGTTAACCTTATTTCTGGTTGGAACATATGTTGAAATCTAAAATAGTAGATGCTCTAGAAGGGTGGAAGTTTCAAGGATTTAGTTAGATGGATGTTTAAAAGCTTGTTCTGCGAGTGCTGGTGCAATGCGGTGAACAAGTGAACAAGAAATTCTGAACCGTTTCGTGGACTTGGGATAAGGAGGGTGAGAGGGGGAAGGAAGGATTCACACGTTTCCTCGTGCACTCTCCCGCGCGCCTAATAAGGCTGCGCGAGCGTTTGAGTTGGGATTGAGTTGGGGTTGGGATCCTGCGGTTGGTGGTAGGGTTTGGGGTCGTTGATGGGGATAAGTTTGGTGTTGGAGATGGGGCGAAAATGGGAATGGGATGAAGTGAGTTTGTGATGAGCCTGTACGGAGTAATAGAAAAAATGCCTTGAGTAGAAATTGAGCTGTAGGCTCGTGCTGCAATACCGGCTTGTACCTTTTTTTGTCCCGGGGGATTGGGCGGTGGCGGTGGTTGCTTCTTTCGCAACATGGAATTGCCTCGGAAAGAGAAAGACTACTCTATAAGTCTTGATATCTAAAGAGATGGCAAAGAATGCGTCTTCAAAGAATTAAAATAATGCTGCGACGAACCTTCGATTCTCGAGTGTCGGTACCTTTTCTAGCCCCGCCAAAATGTTGGAGTCTGGAACGCCTCTTTTACGATGATCGTTCCCCGGGAAAGGATTCCTAGCGTACTAAAGGGCGGAGCAGTTTGCCGTTAACCGTAGGGAACTCCTCCGAAACCATCGTTCAAGTAAATACATTTCTCTCCGTACTACGTTTCTCCATTTAAAGTCCATCTCCAATTCTCATCAATGAATTTCTTCTTCAAGCAGGTATAAGTTGTGCTATCAAATTCCGCTCGATTAGGCTTCCTCGTGGTCGGATAACCAGGTGGCCCCCGCTTACCTACCAAAAGAGATCCTCTGTTTTTAGCTCTACCGCGTTAACCGAGCCACTCGGACAGGGCAGGTATGAAGCAGGGATGGACGGGTAGATGAAGGAATTGGAGGACGGATAAGGTTGGGATATGAGACTGATGAGAAACGGGCATTTTCTCTTGCTTTTGGGGGTGAACTTGTGGTAGAGAGATCGAGGGGTGAGAGGAGAGGAGAGGAGAGGAGAGGAGAGGAGAGGAGAGGAAAGGGGAAGAGGGATGCTGGGTGATGGAGTGGCAAAGAGACATCGTCGCATGGATTAATTCTACCGTACAGATGCAAGACACCCCACCATCCGGATCTTAACCCCCAAAGTCCTGGGTTTTTATTATTGCATTGCAACCCGCGTATTGTACGGTTCGATTTCTGATCTGGTGCTTTGCTTCCTGAAAAGAGCGTCTGCTTTCTCTGCTCTTGAACTGATGCGATTCCCCGAATGTCAATTGAGGATTTGGCCGGGGCGCTGGCCGTTTTTTATGGGGAATTATGTTGGAGGGGAAACGGGAGGGGCTTTCCAAAGATGGCTGGGTTGGCGGATGTCTGTCCGTCGTGGAAATTCGATGCCGCGAGTTTGTTTATATTAACCTCCTCTTTCGCCACTGATAATCCTCGCACTCTTCCATGATGGTGTGGTGTGGTGAATTTTCCTGTCTGCCCGCAGCCCTGAAAAATTGATTTCAAGTATGCGTACGAAATGTAGAAACGGATTCGTGTCGTGCATGTTACTCTGGACTGTGGTGTCTATTTTCAGACCCATACGATCAGATCGGGCCCGGCGTGCACTAACGAGGATTTCGGTCCTTGCCGAGTCGGGATTGCTTTCCCTTTCTGGGTGAGCCGGTGGTGGCTTGTCACGTTTTCCCACGTGGGTTGCGATCGCATCGCAATTGCCAGCCATGTCTTGACATGGCTATCACTTACTCCTGGCTGGACTCAGGCTGGTCTTATAAAATATTTTGGGGGGGTTTGGGGGGAGGATTGCGGTTCTAGAGCGGGAGATGAACAATACCAAAGGTGGGAAGGGCTGGAGATCTTCGCGATCGAGGGGTACGAGGAATGCAACTACCCTAAGTCTGTAGGGCTAGTGAAGAAGAAGGAGCTCCGTGCTGGCATCTACATTTTTAGCTCCAGAACCCCGCCATCGGGATTTTGCGTCGTTCAAGCCCTTCTCGATTTATGGTTGAGGAAAGAGCTTGGGGCTTGAGTCGAAAGACGTCACCATTCGAGATGGACTTTCCCTTTGTTGTGAGGGAAAGAGGCATCGTTGACGTCTTGACTTTGGGATTGGCAGGTACGAGTGTACCTACCATCCAACTACTTTACTTTTCTTTCGATTCGAGTTGTTTTCCTGCTTGCACATACATTTTTTTGCTTCAGTTGAAGAAACCGTCCGTCAATGCAACCATTGTCACCACCAAGTATTCTTTTTCTACAACACTTGTCACTACTAGCTTTCGTTTTCTATCTCCTGTCTTCCAGTTCTACACAGGCACAAGTAGTCATGTCTGATTTCGGGAAGGCTCATAAGAATCTGAATGGTGAGTTTATTTTCTGCCTTCGAGTCCCAAGAGACTTGGGAGAGAAGGATGGTGCAAAGGGGGAAGGATGGCTGTGTTGACGGTGCTGGTGATTAGTCATGAAGAAGCCATTACTTCCGCACAGCAAAAAGCCCATGACTGGATTTTACCGAAATGGGTTTTGTGAGGTTGGACCGGATGATAAGGGGAATCATTCGATTGCTGGTATGTTCTCTTTTTCTTGACTTCGTTGCGTCCTTCGAGACTTTGGTGGCTTGGTTCTCAGAGTAGTTATTTACTACCTGGAGCAGGCTTTTGGCAACTTGCCTTCTGCTGCCCATACCATGTCCTCTTTCCGTTTCCATTCCCAGTACCGTTCCTTCACTCTGCATTCCCCCACTTGTTCAATTCTCACCAGCCTGGAAATATTTCCACTTCCCGATGTAACACAAAATCTAACAACCTTCTTCCACAGCAACTTTGTCGGATCCCTTCCTCGACTTCACCGCCTCCAAGGGCAACAATCTCCGGGCTTCTGGTCTCATCGCAGGCCGCAAATGGTGTCTCTGCGCCACTCGTTGGAAGGAAGCTCTCGAGCAAGCACGCGAAGTCGGCGATGACGCAGCAAGTCAGAGTATTGTCCCGAAAGTACATCTACACGCAACACACGAAAAGGCCCTAGACGTTGTCAAGATGGAGGATCTGAGAAAATACGCTGCGGATGGTGAAGCTGGGAATGCAAGGTATGTTCAGCCACCCAGTTGCAGTAGAAGTTCACTAGGAACTGGGGCTTCTGAAATGCAAAAGTGGATAGAAGATATGGAGGCTATAGCTAATGCTCGAAGTGCAGTAACGTTCCGCAAAGTCGATCTGGCAACGATTATCCTGGTGGTCTGAAGACAAAGGAGAAGACCGAGTTGGCGAGTTCAAAGGATATGACGCGTAGTCGGTCGGCGTAGATGGGTGTCGATGATGCTTGGGGTTTGAGCTGGGGCTTGTATGAATATGGCAAAGGGGGAGCGTGGACTTTTTATTGTGTATGAATATGGCATTGGGCTTTAGCGGTGTACAAATACGAATACGTAATTACACAACTGGCTCATGTAAGAGATTTGCGCAATATGAAATTGGACTGAACGAGAGTCTGGTCCATGGAATAAGTCGAGTTGATGGTAAGACGGATTTCAGGACTTCAGTGCTGTTGGTACAGCTAGTACCTCTCTCAAGAAAGAAGATAGCACATTAGATGCTAAGGCCCTTGCTTCAGGAGCATAAAAGGTAAGATTACTCTCGAAAGCATACCATATGAAACGGGGGGGGGGGGCATACGGAAAACCGACTAGACGGTTCTTTGTGGGACGATGAATCTTTTGAATTTCGTCAATTTTTAGGGGGTTGGGATTTTTGTTTGTTGTTGAAAGGGGAGTTGCTGTCGTTTGAAGTTTACTCGTGGTATTTCTTTGTAGTGGATATGCTGGGCAGCCTGGGTTTGAGGGGTAGGTGATGATGTCTTTTTTCTCCTGGTTGGTTTATTGGTTTGGGTTGGGAGTTTGAGGATTGTTGTTGTTGGAGTTAGATACGAGTGTGTTGACTGGTTCCGTAAATCATGGATGTTGGTGTGTGGGTTGTGAGTTGTGGGGCTTTTATAGGGAGGTGGTGGATGGTTAGAAGGGGTACTGGGATGATGGGATGGTGTTGGGTGAGGAGTTGGGAGGGGAGAGGGGGGGAGGAGTGGTGCGAATTTAGATGTGAGGGTTTGTAATGGGGAAATGAAGATTGTTTGCGGGGACGAGGGGGTGGTATTTGATGGTAGATATTTATATATATGGAGTAAGTAAAGTGGAAGTGCAACATTGTGAAGGTTTACCGGGCCGTGAGTGTGTTTTGGTAGCTGAGGTGATTTAAAAAGAGATTCAGGCAAGGGTACTTCAGATTTGGTATAAGAAGCAGGCTGGATAATGGAGATAGTAGAATAGGAAGAGATGTGCATTGTAGGCAGAATTGAAACAGGAAATGTGCTGGTAGATTTCTAATGGACGATGGCAGTGTACACTGAGTACTCGTGAGAAAGCGGGAAGGAAATGATATATCATAAGTATTCACTTGACAGGTATCTGGAGCTGAGGAGTTTGAGAGGGAAAGGAGGGAGAGAGTTGTTGCTGAAATTGGTTTTACTGCCGTTAATTAATTTAAGCAGCGATCCTAGAAAATAGGAAAGGACCCGGATACTATGATGCGTTGCGGATTTTTCGTGTAGGAATCGGATACCATAACGGGAGAAAAATAACAGAATGATTTGTCCGGCCTGAGCACTCGACAAGTCGCACGCAATGCCTTCGTTGGATTTGTGGAAATTTGGAAATTCAATGTGGATGTTTAGTTTCATTGAAGTGGTGAGGCGATAAATAGTCTTTGGGTCAGTTGATCCTAGATGTGGCTGAATGGAGAATGTTTAGTTCGAGGATTTGAGATGGGGAGGTTTTGGGCTTTGAGGTGGAAATGATGATGGGTTGATGAGGTGATGGTATTTGTGTTGTTGGTGTAAAAGAAAGATAGGAGGGGAAGTAGAGGTTGGTGAGGTTTGTTGAGATGGAAGTATAAGCGGAATGGATGAGAGGGATGTAGGTGAGTGTAAGTATGATATACTACCCTCGTTTTGTCTGAACTTTCCTTCCCTGTCGACATTAGCACTCGCTACATGCCAGGATAAAATGCGACTTTCAATCTGCAACCAACGGTTACGAAACCGCTCGGTGTCTTTCAGTGGAAAAGATGCAACCAGACCTCAGACGCGTTTCTATTTTTGATTTACAGGAAAAGAAAACAGCAAGATATTAGTCGTCATGAGGGCTGTTGCATTTCAGTTAGCATGTATCGATCAATTACTCTCTTGAGGCCATGCAGCATAATGACGCGGGAATCTCTTTCGTGACAGCAACCCTTTTTTCAACAGCAACAAATATGCATCTCATAGCTATCGAGAGAAATCCCGCGAAACTCAAACAGCGATAATAAAAATCAGAAAGAGTGACAGCGGGAAGTTGCAATAATTCAACTCTTCTACAGTTATTTTATGGTCATCGGTGAGTGCTGAAATTGTGCCGCTTTTTGCGTTCAATGCTCATTCCAACCACAGCCTTGGAAAGGCAAAGCGAGAATGAAATAGTGAGACATACTACTCTTTCGAAGGCTTGGAAGTAAGATACAACAAATACAAGTTCATCCTGAGTGCCAATTTGCAAGTCTACTCCTCATCTCATGCTCGACGTTGCGTCCACTTTTCTAATTCGCAATTTAGAATATTCAATCATCTTCCGTATTGAATCCCCGGGAATATATAAAAAAGTGACCTCCCGTCGAAGGAGGGGATACTTGGACAAGTCATCGGAGGAAAGCAGAAATCTACCACAACTTGCCACTAGATTTTGAAAAGCTTGTTCTGACACCAGTGGATAATCAGCAATGCCACTTCCGTCCACTGCCGCGGAAGCAGCTGCAAAGAAGAAAGTCCGGGAAGGTGCGACTTGAGAGTTGGATTTAAGCAAGGCGCTCTCGCGGGAAAATAAGCCTATTCAGTGCACAGACCAAAGCTTCTTGGAGAAGGGTTGAAGCTGGTGACATCGGGCCAGACTGCAGCAAACTGACAACGTACTTGTTGCAGCCTCTAATTTTCGCTCTGGAATGGCTTGGATATTGTTATTGGGAATAGTTTTGGGTGCAGTCACAAGTAGCGGACTCGTTGCTATACAGAATTTCCCGCCGGCTGGAAGTAAGGTGGATTCTTGCGCCTCATGATATTCAACGTTCTCCGTGAATACAGAAAACTTGAACAAGTGCTCTGGGGGTCAAATAATGGGAAGTCGGTGATTCTACTAGATTCCGTGAATATGAAGACAAACCAAGTATTTAAAGGGACCAGGATCAATGAGAAGTTGGCTTACTTTTCCCAGGCGTATCCCAAAAGACCAGCATAACCCAAACAAGACCACTTACCTACGCTCACGAAAACGTCATGTTGCACAGGGAAGTACATCCAAGGCATCTCTGGGGTAGGCTGCAAAGGGGGATATATAGGATACGAAGACCCAGACCGCTAGAACCCTCCAATTATATTCCGCTTGAAAATTGTTATCAAGCACTGGATTATAAGAGTTATGTGCGACTACACCAAGAATCGAAACTTGGACCTTACCCAAGACACCCGGCAGAAACTCCAAGTCAGACACTCAAACTCCAAGATCTGCCTCCTGAACTCCATTTTTGCATACTCGACCACCTTGAAAACTCCGTACTTTTCGGCTTGACGTGCAAGCAGTTCTATGCTATACATCTCGCTGCTATCCCCAAATACCCCGCGCCCGGGCCGAGATGGCGGATACCCCTCCACCGCAATGTAGATGAAGGAGGCTGCCAGTGGCGAGTCGGATTCGGATTCGAAAGAGATCGTAAATCCTTCCATAACGCTCCTGGAGGTATCATGATGCCAAATTTCACGTTCCCGGAAAAGCTCTTAGTCTATCTCATGGATTGGTTTCCGACTAAGGAATGGGGAAGAAGCAGGAATGAGATCCATGTTACCTCTCGTACGATCATTGACATGGGCAGTCCCGGCTCCCAGGATTATCGTTATCCGGGCACATATACACAATGGAAAGTAATTCCGACAAAGAGACATCCTTTGAAGATTTGGTTTCCTGAAAAGATCACGGGTGGCTTATGTACTCCTGATGGGAAGCCGAAACTTGAGTATTGCATTTATGTGCACCGAGTGAGTGGGCCTAGGAGCAGACTGGTAAGGTACGGAGATGACTATTTTGAGAAAGGTTCATGGTCACCTCCAGTTGAGGATAGCTCAAGCGCAGGAGCTATACCCGCGCTATATGATTGGCCGTAGAGCCAAGCTTAAATGATACTGTAAATTAGACAATAAGGTGTAGAACTATAGTCAATATCCAATACAGCAATGGTGCACGCTTAAAAACTCGCTAAAACCAGAGCGTGCATGGCGTCCCGCAATAGACCGGCATTACTTCGGATAGCTTCGGATTATTGTATCTCCATCAAAGAAATTTACCCCTTCGGTTAATCTCGCTTCCGACTGCATGAGACGGACGACGAACCATCAAATAATGTTCAGTTTATCAATTTGAATGGTCGGCAATTCAAATTTCGCGATAATATATCGTAAATCCGGAAGTGCCGCAGTCACCGTATATCTCCCGTCGCGCAATACGCCACCCTCGAAGCAGAACAGTGAAGTGACGCCCAAAAGGAACTCGAATCCAAACTGGATCTCGCCCTCCATAAACTTGTAAATCGAATTGTAGACCCAAAACGTTAGAGGTTTGCCGTCCAGTATGACCGGGTATATCCAAGCACACGTTACCAATATGTATCTTCCGCTGCCACGTCCCATTGCCCATTGCCCGCGATAGCCCACCCAATATTGGACCATTCATGGCATGCGATTCTTGTATAGACCAGCGCGTAATATCAATTCTCTGCCCACCAGTCATACGTGACTTTGTAGCTCTTCGAGGAGGTCCTTCCGTAACTCAACGGTGTCGCAAAGTATCAGCCTCGCTCTTCTGGCTCTTGTCGCTTCCGAATTCGGCTTGTCTCGATAAATCACTGCCAATCGTGGCTGGGAGGAGGATATGTTTCGTAGAAGCAGTATGCAGTAGTTGGGGGCTGAGGATTCGACTTTGTAGGCTTTGAATAAGGCACGAAATTTAGAGGCTCTTGCAGGCAGGGCTGCGGACGGGGAGTCCTAGATTGTTTGAAAGATTAGCAGATGTATTTGACAACTTGAAGCCCCTGGGAAGTGATTTTGAAACTGTATTACCTGCGCGCAGTCCCTACTGCTAGAGTAGGAAGGCTGGCAAACACGATTGGGTTCTTGGGAGGTACTGGCGGTACAAGCAGCAGCTTCTTCCAAAACGACAGTGTTTCCTATAGCGATCCTCTTCTTTCGGAGTTTGACGTGGGCAGCTGCCCTGTTTCTGAATTGAAGGAATGGATATGCGAGAGTCTTCGAGAGTCTTCGAGGACTAGGGATTGGCGTCTGGAGCTGTTGAGAAGCAAGGCTACCTGAAATTAGCCCGGCGCAGGAGGTCGGCGCAGATTCTCAATCGATTTTCCCAGGCTGGCTACGAGGGGAAGGAGATGCCGTGATTCCTGTGGTCTTTGTGGTCGCGGTGGGCGTTCTGAGGTCTCAACCTACTGATTTTGAGGTGTTTTCCAGCGATTCGGAGCAAACGGATTGAATTGTCTGCGGAACTCGTGACTTGGTAATCAGCGACAAAAACAATCAACCAATTTCTTTCTTTGGGGTTTTTGATGCTTCTGACCTCCGATTTTGGCAAATTGCGAATAGTAGAGCAGCCATAAGTGCTGCCTAGGCAATTCTCTCCCTCAGCACTGCGGCTACTCTTGCGTTTGCCCTTATTATCCTCACCAGCTTTGGCAACAATGGCTCTTGTCTAGGGCTCAATGTTGAAGCAAGCAAAAGTATTGGATGCATTCAGAATGCTTATTAGGAACTGTATCATACTTCAACACTCCCCCATGATAGAGGTTCTAATAAGTGTGTGAG
>QYAP01000734.1:0-18373 GCA_003988905.1 Hymenotorrendiella dingleyae
ATATTGGACTTCCATCCAATAATAGTCCCTTTTTGGGCAGTTCACTGTTGGTCTAGTGGTAAAGCTACTCACCCTCCTAGCCTGTGACAATATAATATTTTAGGTTTTAGGTTTAAATCTATTATTAATTCGTTATATATTATTAGTTTAATTTAAAAGTATTTTAAATATTATTTTCTTTATAATAGAAGTTTATTTTAAGATAATTTTTTTGGTAATAATATTAATAAATATAATTCCTTTTATTAAGGGGTTATAAAGTAAATAAGAGGCGATAATAGTATATATTAATATTTCTGAAATCTTAAGAAGATTATTTAATGAAGAGTATTATAAATTAGGGTTAAATTCCGAGTTATTTTAAAAGGTTAGATTAATAATATTAATATTAAAAATCATTCTTTATTAAGAAATATTTTCAATTAAATTAATTAAAGAATTTTAGGAGATATCGATTATAAGTAATTTAAAAGATAATATAATAGATAATAGATTAATAAAATCTAATAAAATGATTATAGAAATATTAAGACTATTATTAATAATGTTTTCCGTTAAAGATTTAAGAAAAAGGGTTTAATTTCCTCTTTTCTTATAAGAAATAAGGGTTTTAATCTTTTCGCGAAATGATTTTTAGGGAAGTATAATAAATAGAAGATAACGGGCGAATAATAAGTAATAATTATAATATAAGAAGAAATGAGATTTAAAAAGTAATAGATAATAAATAGTAATTGAAAATTAAAGGGAATAAAAGTTATAAATTAAAGAATAATAACTCCTTTAAATGAATGTAAAGTATATTGAATGTAGGGTATATATTCTTGAATTATAGAAATAAATATATTTGATTTGTTTAAATAATTATAGTTTCATATCTTAAATACGGGAAAGAATTCAATATATTAATGGTTTTGGCGGGGTTAGAGGGGTAGAAAGTAAGATACCCCTTCATGCAAGTTGCAACGTAGTGTACTAAAACGAACTCATTATTGTTGATCCCTTTGATGGTGGAGATGGGCATTAATGAGGTTGTTTTGGTGCAAGGGCGTCGACGAATGTGGTAGTGGCGCATTAATGAGAATTGGTCCCAATTCTCGAACGAACAGAGCCTAAAATATAGCGTAACAAAAACTCGTAGAATTTCACGTCAAATGGAACAGCTCGACTTTTGTCAATTCTGCTCTTACTGTATCTTTTCCTCTACAGAGATAGTCACGAGGTAGATACAGTTGAGTACCGAGAGGTTTCTCGAAATCGAGAGTGTGCCAAGGTCCGATTTACATCAAACTGATAAAGAAGTAAGGGAACACGGCACCATGATCATTCGCAATTTCTTTCATCTGGGTAACCAAATTCATGAGACTCTACGCTCGCAAGGTAGCATACAGCACTTCCTTCATATTCCTAGTACGAGCCAAACTTTCTCAACACTTTGACTTGCCCTGAGCAAGACGTGAAATTTACAAAATGGAATCAACACTAGCACAATTTCATCATACAAGAGCGAATCAACAAGTGCATCTCCATTCGCATGTCCTCAATGCACTTTTCCATCTGCACTTACTCAGTATACTGCGGTAACCCACTTAGGTACACAGCTGCATCTCATACCAGAAGCAAATCAATAAAACGAGTCGCACGCGCATAGCATCGGTAACCCTTTTTACCCTCGGTAAAGGATGACGGCAGTTTGTTTGATTCCCAAGATTCTTGGCATGCGCTGGGTAGGTTGTTAAGTAGCATATTATACATTTGTAGCAAACAGTGTTGTCACTGCATTTCACTTCTGCGACTTCTGCGACTTCTGGTCAAGCTTCGCAGTCGGTTCGGTATCTTACCGGAACGAGAGGGCAAGATGTCTATTCTAGAATTAGGAGATGATTCATCGGTCGAGTGGAAGATGGAAATTGTAACGTATCTTCTCGCCAGACCTGCTCCTCGAAGCGCCGACACGTACTGCAGATTCTCAACATGTAGAACGGCATGTAGAAACTTACATATCGATGCACCCCCACTTCAAGATTACTCAACCTAGACCTCGCAGAAACTTTAAGGGTAGCCGCAGATTTCATGACGTTCAGAATTCTGGATAAATTCCCTCCGTTCCTCCGTTGAAATGCCATCATCAGAGGCTTCGGCATCCGGGCGTTCCTCCGCTATTCGCCACAGACCAATGATGATGGACGAAACGGATCGAACGCTGTCTGTTCCCCGCAGGCGCTTGCTCCCGTGAGGAGGAGCCAACGAAGAAAGGGTTCTAGAAGGTTACGTGCATAGAAGAGCGGACTTCTGAGTCGCCAGCCCTGTCAACTCGCACTTTCTTCCCGCGTGGGGTAGAACATGCAGCTTTCCGCTACAGAATTGGCCTTGCGCCAAGCTTGTTTGCCTTTTCAGAATGCGCAATGCAATCGAGGGGATTCATGACCACACTTGCAGGATACCTTTGTCCTGAGAACCTCTCCCCCGGTAGCTGGCGCGCGTTGGTACTACCTCTTGTCGCCTTTAGATTTTGCAAGATGGCGATGTTGTGATACCCGCGCCGCCGACATCCTTCACGACTCTCTCATGGAACTCGGAGTCAGGCACGGTTTCAAGGTACAGAAGCACCTCCATCCATGTGTGGATATGTAGCTAGCCCCCGCGCTGTCCTGGAGCTATAAGAATGAGTTGGGTCTCCTCTTTGCCCTCACCCTCACCCACACCATTTGACAGCCAAGAGCGATGTCGACACTTCTCCTCCTGATAGGACGTTCCCAACATCATCCCCCCGATGAAGAGGCGCATAACCACCAATAACTCCATCGTGGACGACCTCCGATCACCAACCTCAGCTATACATATTTCTGTCATTTTGTGATAAAAACAGACGTGAAGGCGCGGTCCAAAGGTGGAGGTCTAGCAGAAATCCCACTCCATTAGTCGGATTCCTAGATCCTTGGCTGTCCACCAACGACATCACAAGAACACACTTGCACTTTTCCCACCACTATTTTCTGAAAGTAGGCTAGGTGTTACAATCGCACGACATACGGATAGGAACGCCCCCGATCCCTAGTACCCGGTAATTGCTGGTTCCTTAGCTTGCTGTAGATGCAAATGCTAGATCGCCTGCAACTTAATAGATGGGAGGACCGCCACACCCTTGTCACCTCTCCAGATATCTCCAAGAAAAGGATATCCAGTTGTGACTTGAGCTACCTTGTACGTTGCCTCGGATCAATTTCGTTTCCAGCTTACTGACTTACAATGTTCCAGAGATAATGAAAAGATCCTCTTCTGAACAGCTGCATCAAAAGTACCCCTTGCACCTCTTTTCTTGTATTACCACCATAGCTATTTATTTACCCAGCTGGCTTTGACATCAGAAATGTCTTGCCTCTATCAATGTGAGCCATACACACCAATAGCTTCGGAGACTCACTGCAGCATCAGCTTCTTTACGAGGTGCATCGTCAGTCGCCACAAATCCTTTGTTGCATTCCCGACCTATGAATTCTGAGCTGGCAAGATTTCAAATTATAGGCAGCACGCCTCCTGATGTGCATATGTCGCTGCAAACCTTTTTTGTTCTCCACGGCACTCCGGAAGCAAATCATGCAGATCCGTATCAAAATTATATGCCGCTAGCAAGGAGTTGATGGCGGGTCGCGATATTGTGCCATCTTCAAATCGAAGAGTCTGGATTTCTCCCAATCAGTGCCAAATTGAAGAGCTATCTTCATGGTGGCTTGGGGAAAATGGGGCAATGATCGTTCGCAAGCAATGTGCAAGCTCGTTGCTGCCGAGGAGGTATCCCTACAGACTCAAATTCTCCTTCTTAATTCTCCTTCTTATCAAAGTATAAAGGTAAGTGACCATCTCCCTCAGCTCCTGCATTATCTCGACCACAAAGGACAACTCGTTTGCATACTTTTGAACGCCAACGAGTCACTCTCGACCTTCGATCCATATTCACTTGTACCTCCTCACTCCAGCTCTCAGCCTGGCAAAGACAACGCACGAGACAAAAATCTCTCAATTTCACAGACTTCAAGGACCTTTCGGTACGTCTCTGCTCTAAACTCATGGCATAGTATGTTGACGGTGTCTTAGGCCCTCCAAGGAGAGACTTAGTACCTCCATATTCTACGCCTATCTCGTTTGTGTCATCACACGCCGGTCACACCAAACTTTCCCAGACACACGAGCGTGGTAAAATCGTACGATTTCTGCTGCAGACACAAAGACGCAACGTTTCTTCGTCATCAGCGCCACATTTTCGCGTTCTCATTGCACAACTTCAGTAAGTAGTAGCCAAATCCGACCAACGCTGCAAAAAGAAAACCACTTCCAAAAATGTCGCGTTTCTGAATGATGAAAAATGACGCTTGCTAACAGGATTTCTCAATCAAAAATAGTTTGAATAAAGCCATACTTGAAATAAGAACAGAAAATGTGTGACTGGGAAGAATTTCAATTCATCTGCGGCCACAACACCAGCCGCCTCCTTTCGTACTGTCACTTCGCCCGCACGGATCCCTACCATCAATGTTTTGGCGTCAAGGTCTTGAAGCACACTTGGGTGCAAAACTGTCCTTGCCAGCCTTGCGCCGATGCCATTAGAAGTGCTGCGCAGGCGGGTCGTAGTGGTGGGAGGAGATAGATGAGATGAGAAAAGCGAATTCGGGATTTGCGAGGCGGAGCGAGGGTGAGCGACGACGAGCCTATGGTGATCAGATGGTCTAGAACGGTATGGAAAGGATTTAAGACCGGTCTAGAATTCTCGAATGCTGGGTTTCTGGTTTTTCTTACTGGTTTTTTTGCTGTTTTCTTATTTCGGGTTGCGTTTGCTTGCTACGTTGTGTTTGGTGGTTCGCATTCTGCAAAAGTTGGGGAAAGGCTGCAGCTGCATGCAGTACGCGGCTAAACGGTACTGCCTGGTGTGGCTTGCTTGTGAATTTTGGGTAGTGTGCTGACGATTGTGGAGCGAGGGCCATTAGCTCTACTGTGGTA
Source organism: Hymenotorrendiella dingleyae (assembly GCA_003988905.1). Lineage (NCBI taxonomy): Eukaryota > Fungi > Ascomycota > Leotiomycetes > Helotiales > Helotiaceae > Hymenotorrendiella > Hymenotorrendiella dingleyae. The sequence goes on from QYAP01000734.1 coordinate 4,996, forward strand.
TCCTCAACCCATGCTTCCCAGAGAATTAATGTCTTTTGTCGGATATTCAAGAAATGGGGCCTCTAAATTGCGTGTGCAATGGGTGAATTGATAGTAGCGAATATTTGCCGTGTTTTCGAGGTTGTGTAGAATAGCATAGCTTGATTTCTTGTTTCATCAGAAGTTATCAAAAGCCGCCTTTTGGCTTTTGGGTGGTTTAGTAGCTAGTGAATTGTGATTAGTACCAACATTGAAATCAATGTCAAAATAAAAATAAGAACCATCTTCTTACTTAATATTTTCTAACTCTCGTGATTCTGACCATGGTAAGACATGCAGCGTTGACTACGAGAAAATTGTCCGCGGCGACAACCGAATAGGTCACCCAGCAACGCCAGAAGATGGTAGCACATACATTGAAACACCGCAGATATAGGAATCCTCGCTTAAACTTGCTGGGAGACTTACCATTGCGGCATTCAATGCAGCTTGAGCAGGAGTATGCTAAGTCCATGCTCTCAGCAGCCACTTGCTGCCGTGAACGGTTAAAGAGAACAGACTTGAGTCCGAGTACGAACCGACGAGTGCAAAAAGCCTCTTGGCGATGATTATGGAGGTCATGAATCAATAGGGAGGAGAACTTCTGTTCAGCCCATGAAGGCATTTCAGCCGGATGTGGATGTGTAGTGCAGTGCAATAAAGCTTCGTGCACAATGCACCTTGACCATTTAGGACGACACGACCCTGAATCCATGAATCTTACAGTGGTGGAACGGCGGGTTGAACTGTACTCGGGCACGGGGAAAGATGTTCTGCATCCGTATTTAGAAAGGTGGCCTCCTGCAATATCGAGAATCTGTGTATACAACCGCATGTAGTACAAATGAGATCCAGGGCCACAAGCGAGGTTCTTCGGTCGAACCTCCGACTGCCCTTCGGATTTGAGATCCGAACCAACGATGCAAACGCTCTTCCCCTCCACCACCGCCATGCAAAGCCACAGCGATTGCTACGTGTTTCTGCAGATCGTCTGCTGTTTACTCGCCAGTTTATGTTCCGAAAGCTTCGTTCTGGTACCCCTAGTTCCCCGTGCCGCTACCTGTGCCAAATTTGGTTGTTGACATATGCAACTGGGCTGAAGAATCTTAGAGGTTTGCGGCTCCTTCAACTTTTCCGACAATGTTGTAGCGTTTGGAGAAGAAGGTCAGCCAGTCTTCCAATACGACCTTTTGTGAATCTGTCAAAGTGGACCAGTCTGGGGAAACATCTTCGGCTTTGGTCGAGGTCATACCGAGGGCGCGGGAGGCGTCATGGCCGGCGAATACTTCAGAGTTTTATCAGCGGCTGAGAATTCTTGGTATTGTTTTGAGCGCAGACGGAGGTAAAACAGAAGATCAAGACCAGGACTCGGCGACGAAGAAGAGACGGAATGGATGGAATGGATAAAACGGAAAGCTGAGAAAGGGGGACTTACCGTGGTAAGAGCCGCCGGGTTGGTACATCTTGTTGCCAGTCACGTCAAAGACCTTGCCCTAAGTGACATCCACAGATCAGCATTGGCTCTCGAGGGCTTGAGAGCGGATATAACGGAACCGACCGACCTTGATCGCAACGTAGCACAAGGCACCGTCAACTCCTGTCCAAACGTGTTAGACTGCAGGAACTCGGAGCCGAAAGATGCAGCAATTCCAAGAAATGGGGCCGACCGTGAGAGGTGAGGGTGAGGGCGAGGGTGAAAAAGAAAAAGGGGGAGGGGCTTGCCGTTGCATGTTGCCAGGAAGTCTGTGGAGATGGGGTCGTCTTTGGGGGGTGCGAGATTCACAGGGGTCTTGGGCTCGAATTTCCCAGCCATTGTGCTGGTTTTGGTAAGAGACGATTGAAGCTATTGCCGGCTATGTTGGGTGTCGTCGGCGATCAGGAAGTGAGGTGCGGTCTCGCGGCGGTGTGGTTGTTGATGGCGACGGGAGGATGGAGGAGAGTTTGTTCGAGGGATAGTTTTTGGCGGGGTGAATGCTGTTGATCGATCGGCGTGGGGCAGAGAGAGCCGTGGGGCCGTGAATATGAATTGAGCCTCGGGGAAGTCCAAATATACAGGGGTGTCTTAATTATGTAAGCAGCCAAGTATCGTGAACGAGCTCCGAGAGCTTGAAGAGCTCTTACACCAAGAGTCCAATGTACACGCCCGCACTCTTTCTCGGCCTCAACACCATCCCATTTCAACCACTATCACCGTCTCAATTGGACTTGCAAATCTCTGCCATCTGGTTCCATAGCAAAGATGTTCAGCTCCAAAGTCCTGAGGGCCTTTCGCCCCGCCACAACGCGAACATCACAATGCCTGCGCCAAAAGCGCGTTGACGAGTTGAGGAGAAACCCAATATCGCATCAGATGCAACAAATACGACACCAATCTTCCAATCAATCCTCTACCAAGGACAATTTCGTAAGACTATGGAAGGCACATCCATTTTACACCACCATAGCCATGCTCCTGTATGCAATTTGTTTCTTACCATTCATATTCTCACTGACAGATTCGCTAGTATCGGCAGTGGTGCTGGAACCCTCCTATATTCAAATGTTATCTATAGCAGGTATATCGTCGGCGACTTCCATAAATTTCCAGAGCCGGTGGCAAAACAGATGCGAAAAGCGTTATTTTATACCAATATCCAACTCGACCCGCAAAAAGCAGTCAAATTCTACCGTGAAGCCCTACGAGTTGCACAAGAAATTGGGATGGATCCTTTCTCCGACGAGATAATTGGCGTCAAGATTCAGCTTGCAGCGTTGTTTGAGAAGGTCCAGAAATTTCAAAAGGCGATTGACATCCTTGAAATTGTGAAGTCAGACAATCTCGCCTGGATGGACCTACTTGGCGACAAACCTGGAAACGAAGGCAAAAGAACCAGGGTTTTGATATTCACCGTACGTGTCAGTGTTAAGCTGGCAGATCTATATTCCAATCAATATGTGATGGAAGAGGAGAAGGCAGAAGAGCGTCTGATATGGGCAGTTGAAACTGTGCTAGCTGAACAAATCAGACGTGATAAAGATGGGGTGAAGGAAGGCGAAGGCGAGTGGTTTAGTACAGATGAACAGGGTGCTTCACTTGAAGGTATACTTCCCTAGTGAGGTTGAGGATAATTGTTGCTGATTCGCATCCAGCCCTTGCGCACCGCTATGAGGAAAAAAATGCTCATCATCTCGCGGCACCTTTATTTCTTCGGGCTCTGACAATGTCTCCGCCTAAAAGCTGTCATAATGCTGTCTTGAGTATGCATCCGTTTATATAATCGTCTTGTGTTTTGCTAACATAATCAGTGAACAATCTTTCTATTTCGCTGGCCCAACAAGTGCCGCCACCTATGCGAGGCCAACCTCCTGCATCGCGTCAACAGTTCATCAGCGATGCCCGGGCTTGGGCCGAGAAAGCTATTGCAGTATCTAAAAGTATTACAGAACCCGAAAGAAATGAAGAATGTGATATTGGGTGCGCTGTTGCTACACACAACCTTGGAGAGTTCGCCGAAATGGATGGCAATATCGCCGAAGCCAGAAAGCGATTTGAGGAGGCAAAAAGCCTCGCGAAGGCTCTTAATTTCAAAGATGGTGTTGTTAATTCTGACGAAGCCCTTAAACGGATTAGCAAAGCATAGATCACTATAACGCGCAATCCAATCTTTTCAATCGGTAAGCAGATCAAATCTTGAAAGGCCTACTGGTTGGCACTTCATTGGCCACGTATACTGCATCATCCTGTCGCAGCATCTGGAAAATCCCCCTTGTACCACAGTCCAAATTTGCGGTGGAATGTCCTTCTACTGACCCAGACATCAAGGTTTGGTAGTCAGGTCGTGTTGCGCAAAACTCGAGCCGATGCCAAGATCTCGGTGCTTGTTATCAACGCTACGTCTCTGAATCTGATGGGCCACCTGTGCTTTAAAATTCATCCTCGATTTCTGTTACCATTCATATCGAGATCATTGACCTCATTTTAATTCGCCACTTTCGCCAATACCTTCCTAGTTTCACTCATCAACGCATTGCGGTCTGTTATGCGAAGGGCCACCATGGGCCTTCTAGCGATGGCCTGCGAATGCAAGGCAGTCTATTCTCCGGCTCATTACCCCAAAAAGAGATCAATTGTTGGCGCCAGAGCAACACAATGTCAATGCGCGATATAAATTGAAGTGCTCAGAGTGCTGCGTGCTAGAGGTAGAGGTAGATCTAAATGATACAGGATTCTTGCATGAAGTTACATCGTAATTCAGGAGCATAAATGTCTCAGAGATGAACCCTTTCAAGATGGGATGTGTCCCAAGACCTTTTGTCTACTTTTACTCCTGGCATGTACAATACAGTATATAGAAAGGTGAATTCTTACCCTGAGGGAGTAGGTCACATTTGTTGGCTTTTCTGTCTTGGAACGTGGTCAGGGATCCCTCTATCCAACTTCTCCCAAAAAAGAGACTCTCGTTTCCTTAAAATGGTGAAGGATTCAGTTTAGTAATGCATACGTCCTTTGTCCCTTCATATCGCTTTCGCATTTGTTGCTTTCGTACTGGCTTGTTTAAGATTATTTCAATACCGAGCTGCTGACTCGTCTCTATAGCCTTTGTAATTTATATAGCGAATTCCGAATTCGCGCCAAGTACTTTCTTGCGCTTTTCACCAACATTGTATAATTGGGACTACTGTTGGTTGCTGGTGAGTAGCTGTCGTGGGGTGTGTTATAGTTGGCTTGGTTTCTTATTTCCCAAGTCTGATTCCCGGGCATAGACGTCTGATACAATAACCATAGGAGTGGAGACCAATAACTGCCGAGTTGTTAGTTGGGGTCTGGCGAGTTTAGGGGGACGCTAAGCCTTGCAAGGCGGCCGGTGACTGTCGCTTGTTCGGACTAAGGTGGTTCGTTCGTGCGTGTGATATCGTTAAGTGCCGCTACTGTAGTGAATCTGGGGACCTTCGAATGCGGGGATGGCAGTGACGTAAGTGAATATTTTGGTTTTGAGATCCTGATATCGGTGCTGTGTCGCGTTGGTAAATGTTAGGAAATGTCGGTACTAGAGAGACTGGGTTCACTTTGGTGAGATTGTGAGAGAAGAGATGAGTTTCTTATTTTTTGTGTCTTTATATCTCGTTGAAATGCCCAAAGCTGGACAATTAATTCTAGCACAAGAAACGAATATTCGACCAGAGTAATTCCAAAACTCCCTTGATAATATTCCCAATAATATCATTCAAATCCCCAATCCCAAAGCCAATTGCAATCCCCTACTCTTTCCTCGAATCCCAAACCTCAGTCCAACCCGCCTGGTACCACCTCCTCCACCCATACTTCCGGCTCCTCATAAGGCGGCGGTACCGCATAATCAAAATACACCGGCGGAGCTCCCTTCAAATCCCACACGCGATGCCTCGCCAGCTCTCTAATCTCCGCCCGCTTTATCCTCCTACTCCCACCCCTATCCTCCAACCTCTTCTTCGTGGCAGCATGCACTTTCTTCGTGTGTTCAATCATTCTTTCTAATTGCTCGAGTTTTCCCTGCTTAAAGGTGATGATTCGTCGCATTTCAAGTCCCCGAGAAGTATGGATGCCGACAGCTCTCATTCGAACTTCCTTTTTGTCTATGGATGTCTGGAGCTTTATGAGGTGGTATTCCATACCTTCGAGTCTTCGTTCTTGGCTGGAGAGAGATGCGCCCATTTTGAGGCATGTGATGTAATGTGATCTGTTGCAGGCGAGGATTGAATTCAGCGTGTTGTGATTCAGTCGGGCTGTTTTGATATTGCCAGTGTAGATGATAGTTTAGAAATTGAAAGTCGGCTGGAGTTGAGGAAAGTTCTCCATGGGGGAAAGAGAAGCCTAGGCATATATATACTAACAAAATTTCAGAACTCTGTTGACTCACTCACATGATGACGACAAAATATTGTGTTTAGTTACGTATCAGCTGACGCTTCAAGATAGTCTATCCAACTAGTGAAATTCTATCCTATGCTAACGAGCCGACTTAGTATTCAGCTTTCCGCCAAACTCCATCGCAACCTCCCGCTAAACATCTTGCAATCCGCGCTTGTGTGTTGACGGATGGTCTAGATCGTAGCAAGCAGACACGGCACTGCATATCGGAATATGTCCATCTAGAAATCCCATCCCTCATCTTCAAACGACAGAACCACTTTCCAACACCTCCGCATTAACATCCAGCCTACTATACTGTGGCAACTCCTCTTCCCCCTCCTCCATAGCTCTAACAACCCGTCCCTCCTCCTCCTCTACTCCAATCCATACACCAATATCCTGCATTCCCCACGCCATCCTCCTCGCCTCCATTCTCTCTTCCGTCCTCCTAATCGCATTCCGATTTCCCTTCCTGAAGTTCTTCTCCTGCAACTGTTGATATTCCTTCTTAAGCTTCGCGAGTTTCAGACTGATTAGTCTCTGCTTGTTTTCAAAAAAGCCTAAATGAAATTTGAGTCTCTTTCTGTCCTTTTCTGAGAGTCTGGAGTGGGGATCCGCTAGTTCGTGGAGGATCGAGGTTATGTCGCCTTCGGGGCGGATGAGGTCCGCGGTTTTTCGTTCGATGGCATGTTCGAGTGAGACGTGATTGCCCATTCTGTGTGATAGAAGAGAAAGGTGATGTGTGGTGAGTTTTTTGTAGTTGAAGCGCCGTATGTGTGGGCGGTGGCCGTGATACGTCGAGGACAAATTTTGAATTTTGAAGTGAAAGGAATGTACAGTATGCTTCACAAGAACTTGAATATCGCAAATGTTCACTCCTGTAAGGTTGCGGTTCATATACTTTTCTTCTTTTGTACTCTCCTTCAAGTCACGTCTCTAAGCGAGCCGTCTCTCCTTAGTACCGGCATCTAACCTTAGCTAAGCCTTACGGTCCCTTTCAAAGCTTTTCAAATATTAAATTTAACTCTTACTGTATCTTCGTTGGCGTTGCATCATAGAGTTAATATATGCTGCATTAATAAGTTTTAAAGGCACGATCCACTTTCTTCTCAACTTCGATTTCTCTCTTGATGAGCACAATGAAACTTAAAACGAAAGTCCCTCTAATCTCCATTCTCTTTGGTGGTCAGTTGCAAGTAATGGGAATCAAAACGGGATATACCATGTGAGAAAACGGCGTCTCGTAAATCAATCACTACCGTAAATGCTAAAAGTGTCGCAAAATTTCAGTGTGGCTCAAGCTCTTTTGCGGAATTATTTTGGCGTTTTTACATTTTGACAACCCACTAATGTTCTCTGTGCTCGTTCTTTCCTCAACGGCTCCCGAAACTAAGAACAACCTTCGCTGCCCCTTTTTAACCCCGATCACATGACACTCGCTTCCCCTTGCCAGTTTTCCAGTCGAGACTTCCTCCAAATTCAATTCACTTCCCACCAAGCTTCACCTTCCCTTCCATTCACTTCGATCTGCGGCTTCTGCTGTCCATCACCTCCGATATCCAACTTCCTCAAATTCTCGATCTTAACCCGAATCCCGTCGATCTGCGCCTCCTTCCTATTCATTGCGCTCTTCAACTCTTCCTTCTCTCTCCAGGCCCCGTTGAACTCAAACGCCGCCTCCTGCGAGAACCCGCGCTTTGCAGCAAGATATTTCTGATACGTCGCCTTGCTCTTCTCATTTGCTGCAGGCCATGCTCGCGCCAGGTCTTCAGCTTCCTTTCGTAGCTCCATGAGGTCTTGGCGGAGAGACTTGAGGAGTAGCGCGCGTTCGGCGGGTGTTTTGTTGGCGGGGTCTTCTTTGTCTTTCTTTGGGAGGATGGACGGTCGCATAGAGGTGAGTCGTTCGAGGAGTGATGGAGGCGCGAATTCGGATCTGGGGTGTGAGGAGATTGCTTGGGCTTCTGCTTCGGATTTTTCAGGCGTGCCGGCACTGCCAAGGACTGCGCGACAAGCGACGGCGAGGAGGTCCATTTTGTAGAGGTTGGGGGTTGTGGTCGATTTCTTGGGGGTAGTTGGCGTTGAGGTTGTTGGCATGTTGGGAGGTTGGGAAATTGGGCCGAATGCTTTGACGAAGTATCTTTTGTTCTTGGATTTGAAGTATAATGTAATGTTCGTAGGCAAAAGAGACAAGAAAGGTTTTTTGGCACGCAATCGGTTTGCGGAGAAATTTTCAAGTTGACGTGCTCGCTAAATGTATGCAAAGTTGGAAGTCCAATTTCGGTAAAGTGCTCAAGTGAATATCGCAACCTGAGGGCTTCGGGTGAATTGAATTGAATTTTGCAGAGTGTTTCATATACCTAAAGCAGAATGATGGACTAGCTCCCCACCGTCAAGTTGGCAATTATCCTTGCTGTTACTCAACTCTACCTTCAAGAGTCTTGGAAGCCTCTTCAATTCAACTTTCTCACATTTTCAGATGTGAGATGAAAGCTCGGTTGGATAATGGTCTTAACAAGAGGCAGTGGCCTTACTTACGGCAGACTGCTCTAGGATCTCGTCCAATATTTATATTAAAAAAACACCTAATTGGTCCCTCGACACTGACTAAGAGATTTGAAAGTAAATTGAATGCCGTTTAGCTAAAAGTGAAATTATATTCAGGTCCTGTTTGAAGATCGTTGCCTTTCAAAATCTCTTGCCTTGATAGCTGAGAGTAAAGAAGTATGCTCCTGGTTGTTTAACAAGAAGTAAGTATCTACGCCATCCGTAGCATGGAAAGTGGCATGTGTGTGACGGGCGTAAAAACTTACTCTCTAGCTTGGAACTAATGTCAGGCTCCCGCTGCTCAGCTGCTGTCGAACTTCAGAGCCTCTATTACGTAACCATAAACAAACTCTCTTAATTGATTCAGAGTACGAATCTTCTGCCGTTTTGAACCTTAATGTGCCATACTATCGCAGACAATTCAGACATTGGGGGATGTGCGGAAAAAGGGAGCACTCTCGCATTCTCGGATCACGCTGTGCTAGACCTATATGAGAGAATTGAGGTTAAGAAACTGAAACAAAGTACGAGGGCGGAGCTCTAAACTAGTTACGAGTACCGCTGTATATCAGTGTAACAGCCGCTTTGTGAATATTGTAGGTGTCTAAAGTAAGTCTGGAATCTGAAGTATAGGGGATAAGAGTGGAAGATTTACAATTTTACACTAAATGCAAATTATGGCGATGATGGTTGGTTTCATAGCCTATATTCTTTTTTCAAGTAATCTCACGCCGTAAAATTAAGTAAAGTGTACTGTATACCTAGGTAGGTAGAGCATATTCACAGAAGAAGAGGTGCTCAAGTGAGCAAAGATATATTTTTTAGATGATTATTAAAAGTTTGAAAAGCAATGCATGTAATCAGTAAACGACAGATGCGAGTCGCTTTTCATTGTCGATTTGTTCCCGTAGAACGTCTGCGACGGGCGTCCCCCTCTTCAACTTTGCGATATCCAACTGGATTCTCTTCTTCCTTAAATTCCTCCTCTGTTTCTCATGGTCCAGCTTTTGAAGACGAATTTTTGCCTGGTTATACAGCTTTTTAACCTTATCTCCGTCATTTGCCATGTAATTATCAAAGGTTTCGTCCTTCTCTAGTTGTGCCGTGTCCCTGATCCATCTATCTTCTTCGGTCTCCTCTCCAATGTCTTTGAATTCCTTCTCCAGAGAATCTATGAGCTCGGCACTTGTTGGTCCCTCGGAGATGTTCTTCTCGGTTGGAAGGGCATCGACTGTTTCTCCATTTGATGGGTCCGGCGATGAGTATGGTGGTGGTGAAGCTGCGTCCGTATTGGTCTCCTCTGCCTTCTCTCCAGACTCCCCTTTTTCCTTCTTCTTTCCGAACATTCCTCGAAAAACCGACATTGCTGTGGTGTCTTGTCGGTTATTGGTTGAGATATTTGAACCCGAGCCCGATGTCGATGTTAAATGAGTTGTAGGGAATTGACAGGAGCAACTGAGGAATCTTTCTCGGAGAACGTAGCAGAATGTGATTGATATTGCGACGGTCAAAAATATCGGTGGTAGTTTCATCTTCGCTGATGTATGGGTACTGCGTCGAAGCTTATATAATTATTTTTGTTTCTCCTCTTCAACGCAGCTACTCGAGTAGCTGTCTTCCGGTCTGTATAGTACATCACGGTACTCTTTTCGAAGGGGCTAAACTTTTAGAATATTCGCATTTGTTAATGATACCCCAATGACATGCAGACTTGTTTTCATCTGCCGTTGAGTCCGGTATTTTTAGACTTGTCCGATAGGGCTGGTCATGTGGTGGGGGAAATGGCGAGCCATCGTCGCATCGACATGCCGCCGGTAAGCCACTAGAGCTACTTCTAAATTTCTAGACTTTTTCTCCATCATTTTGGGGGGGGACCCAACTCGTCAAGTTAATTCTATGAAATTCCAGAACAGAAGTGCAGGAATCCTGTCACAACATCGAAATTCCTTTTCAAATATTTCCACAAACACTCATAATGCGAGGCGTATCGAAGCTTTTCCCTTTCCGCACTGGCAATAAGGAAAACAACAACAAGGATGATGGTAAGAAGGACAGCGGCAATGAGAAAAACAATGCTGGGACCAGAGACGCTCATGGAGATGCGGAACCACCTCCTTATCCTAAAACCCCATCTCCAGAAAAACCAGAACCTCCAACGTGGGGTATCTCGAGGTTGATGGTTGTATACTCGGAGAGACCAACCCCTGCGACCGAAATTCCATATCCTAACCTTACCGATGGACAAATTCCGGGTCTTCCCACGCCATCAACCCTTTACCGCCCTTCAGACGGAATGCTCGAGCCCCTGGCACTGCCCACAACTCGCTCCGCACAGGAATACGCATTATCAGTCCTTCTCGCGGAACAAGAAGACCTCTTAGCCATACGCAATGACCAGGGAGAAAAGCATTTCCTTTCCATGAAAACATCCCTTCTCGCACGAGAGGCCTGGCAGAAGTTAGAGGATGCTGAGGAAACGAAGGGGTTTGATGGGGCCAGGGCGGAGAGAGCGGCATGGAAGAAGGCAAATAATGCATCGGCACAGTTCACGCTTGAGGCGGAGCGGAGGCAGTTGAGGTTGGACAGGATTGAGTTGGATATCGGGAGGTTGAGGAGGTCAATAAAGGGTGCGCCAATGTTGCATGCATGAGAACTCGTCTTCGGGAATTACCATGTACGGGGTACAAGAAGTAATAGAGATACCTAGCGACGGATATTCCAAAAATTGCCAAAGTCCTTGAGTAGAACGCAACCCCCCCCCCACAGAAATGCCACACTATTCCAAAGTGATTAGAGCCGGATTTGAATCGTCTGATGCGCTTTGTCGTTAGGGGCTGTGAAAGAAATCCAAGACCATGTGGCAAAATGAAATCTTATGATGGCCGATTTGTGCCACCTCCCAGTGTAATTTCCTTGATTATGTTTTGCATAAACCAACCCGATCTCCCCTTTTCCTAAATGCAGCTCTCAGAATACCAGAGAAATTGGCGCTGGCTCGTGGTAGATAATGATAGGAACTCATCTTCCAGGTTTACCTGCACATGGCTTGCTCGCTCTTTTTGAAGCGACGGTCATGATAGGGGTTTCGTTTGACGTGACTTTGAATCATCAGACACTGTATGCTGATGACGAAGAGGTTACAGCACAGACTGATATCCGCCCCTCACAATGATGTTCCTCAAACCCCTCGAATGCTTCAATAGCCCATTTCATTCTAGGCTTCCAATCATCTGGAATCAGCCTCATGAGACCCCAAAACTCCTTGTCTGTGACTCTTGGTAGCCAAGAGACTTGAAGAATCCTCAGCAGCATAAAGAAATAACCCACGATTGTTAACGTTCTCGGGTCATTCTCTTCAAGCATTTTCACAAAACGCGTTTCCATTTTCCTAGCAAACTTGTATACACCCACCTGAACGGGATTGGCATATATATATGAAAGCAACTTGACGCCCGTCTCATAAGCACTTAGATCCTCTGAAGATGTTGCTGCCCGGTTCAAACCTTCCAACAGAAAGCTGAACTTCAAATTGGTTGCTTCACATCTCCGACGGTGAAAATAATCGCGTCTTTCCAGTGCAATCAAGCATTTGACTTCCTCTGCTTCGAAAATTTGGTAGCCAGCACTCACGATAGCCCTTATCTCTTACTTTGCAGTACTGTGTCGACATTTAAGGTTTTGGACGTGCACGATTTTGACCAACCAAATGATACCATCCTTGTGAAAATGGAGTCAAATGGAGTCAAATCCAGCCCACCACATTGATCTATTGGCCAGAAGAGTGCACGTCCAAAACCTTAAATGTCGACACAGTACTGCAAAGTAATTGCAAGTGCCGAAACCAATGGAGAAGAAGACCAGATGTATTGTTTCCATCTGGTGACAGGCCTCGATGGCTATTCGCGACAATGGATGCTACAGCGATGGCTGCCAAAATCGCACTTCCAGCGAAGACAATTTCAGCATTCTTTTCATTAATTCCTTGTTGTAGCTCGTGCTTGTGGGCAGCAAGTGCTTTTCTCGTGTACTCGAATGATGCGTAAGAGAGGCTTTTATCGTAGTCCTGTTGAAGTTTTTGAAGATGAAATGCCGAGTATCCAAGCAATGCATCCATTAGCCCTGAGTTGCGCATGCTCATACTAATCGCCCATTGGCTGAGTAAGTCGTGCGATGGCCTAGAAAAACCGACGACTTGAAAGATATTGTTTGAGCTGACTGAAGTAACGTGGTGCATGAGCCTAAGCTCGAGGAGTCGGTCGCTAGGTGTATTTATCACTGCCATCTCAAGATTGCCGTTCTCACCCAAGCTTTCGGTGTACTCTTCCTCTGGAAAGTGATCTTGTATCGCCGCTGAATTCTCCGTCCAAGGCTTCCGTTGAGAATCGCTCAAACATGAGAATTGTTTCAAAGGAATATTTACCGGTGGTAAAGAATCTGTACAGCTCGGCATTCCAAAATCACATTCCAGATTGTATCTTCTACAGCCTCCGCATTTGGGATGTACTTCATCGCACTAAGAAAAACATTAGAATCAGCCACTCCATTTTGGAACCCAAGAAGAAATTTCAAACCTTGTTTCTCTTTACTTTACACTGTCTACACCCCCTCCTACTCTTCCGATGTGGCTTTCGTCGGCGCAAGACCGAAATGAGACGTGGGAATTAGAGCTAACAGTTCCTTCTGCAGCGTCAGAGCGGAAAGAATACTAGTAAAGCTTTGCACCCAGAATTTTGTGATAGGAAGTATTCCGAAAAGCAGTGCTTATTTCAAAGTTCGAAGAACTTGAACACTTGTGATGTCGTAAGCCTCCCTGCATATCCATGTCTAGCCGCAAGTATGTAGCGCTTGATGGTCTTTTGCTTTTTTGCAATCAAGAAGGCCCCCAAACTGTACAGAATCGTTGATAGAGATCCCAGGATGCTCTTTGGCGCGCACTCTCATAAGTTC
>QYAP01000735.1:0-26432 GCA_003988905.1 Hymenotorrendiella dingleyae
TGATTTGTTATTGATTTTTAAAGTTGAGGGTAGGAAATTATGGTGGGGTCGCGGATCTCGCTTAAAGTGTGCGACGAGCTATGGCCCCAACTCTTACGTTATGATTGCCTGGAAGCATGATCAATGTATCCCCAGGGTGCAGAACTAGAAGTGGAACAGACTGGTCGCCTGAAGGCTTCCAGCGGTCGCCATTCTTCAAGAATTCGGCCCAATCACGCTCCGACATGGTACATATGATGGGCCACAGTTTCTTGCCAAAGAGGCATCGGACCCAGGTGCCAATGCCTATGTTGTCTTTATGTCAAAGCGAGGTAGAAAACCTTTGACCGATGATTCGAAAGTTGCGGCATTCCTCTAAGTCAATAGGGTGTGTGTCCGGAGCGTTTTTCTTGCCGAGGGACATTGATCGAAAAGCTTGAAGAGTCCTAGTGAGGTCGTCAAGTATAGAAAAAAATCTGCCACTGTTATGATCAACGTGGTCGGCGTGTTCGCTGGATTGGAATCCTCCGCCTAGACAGGTTGGCGTGTCCAAATTTTCACCTTTTGAAGCGATATTGAGGAGGTTTAATGGCGGCCAGGGGTTCGAGTTCTTCAAACCAGGGAGGATATCGGACAATAGATGTGATTCAGTCCTTCGTTTTGCTTCCTGCTTTGTGCTGACGTCTTGAACATCCACAGTTGGATTGATTCCCTGGTCGACAAGGTCTGACATGCTTGATATGATATCCTTGAGAGTTATTGCGCTCTCATAATTTGGCACCAGGAAATCCCGGATAACGAAAACCTTATTGTTCAAAACCTTCCGATCAAGTCGTAGAATTCTTGTTGCGTGAAATTCGTCAGCGAAGACAACGTCACAGTCCTCGAATGGTTCACTCCGTGCTGAAAATGGCAGCCCTGCTGGTATATGGATCCTTGGCAGCCGTCCAAATGCCAATAAATTTTTGATGTGCACAATGTGTAAAGATAATACAGTATCGTCAGGCGGAATCCGGTCGATGCATCTAATAAAATCCGGTAGATCATGCTTTAGAAGAGATTCATGCTGTGCGACAGGGTCCTTGGAGAAGAGATATTGCTCAGCAGACTCAGCGTTGGCTGGCGATACCTTCCGTGCATCGGAGTCGGGACCATGCTTTAGCAAATTCATGATAAATCGTAAGTCGTCTCTGATGACGCCATCGTATTCCTGTATCACTGTTTTTTCGAAATCCCTCCGGCTCGTTTGATCTTTGCGAATATGCCACTGGTCGCGCACAAACCTGCACATGTGTTGAATACAGACAATGGGCTTAGGCTCCTCGCACTGGCGCTTAACAAAGTACTGTCCCCCTTTCCGTGTTATCATCTCCTCGATGGAGCGCATGAAAGGAGGAGAGAGGTTTTGGAGAGGAGGGGGGTTGTTATTTTTTAGGTCGGGGTTTGGTAGGGGATAAAGGGGACGATGTGAGGGATGGTGGGTGGCGGTGTTGAGGTGTTGTCTTTTTTGCTTATGGAGTTGGTGTGTTGATGGTGTTCTTAGTAGACGTAGAGGGAAGGTAGGATTATGAACGGTATTACTAGGATTCGTGGGATTGTATACTGTACTGTACTTTTGCATTCTTTGACTTTGGGATAGGGTTACTGTAGGGCACGTTACGCATAATGCATGGTCCTCGCTATTTTCGTTGTGTGTTGGTCTTTGACTTTGTAGGAGCGGATCTCGCTGTTTATTAATAGGATGTGAGTCCGTTTACGTAAATCTATTATCGTTTCCTAATAACTACACACGGATTTAAGATTAATAACGCGACTCCCATCATTCTGCCTTGGGAAAATTTTCACTTCTTGCTACCTCCACCTATAGGTACTCTGCAACTGCAACACTTCAACGCCACAATAAGTACAAATGCATGCATGTGCGCTCTTTCTCTCTCAGGTAGAAATGCATATGTGCTCCTCCTCTCTTCCAAGTAACTTCTCTGGGTGTCTCCGTTGCAGTCAAATTGAATTCCACTTAACTGAGAAACTTCTCATCTAATATATCTTTATTTTAACCCCTCCTCTGTAACTGATCGTACACAGATAGAGGCTCACTTTGAATAGTGTTAAGATGATAAGAAATATATCTGAAGGTGCCCGCTAGTGTTTTAAGGGTGAATGTTTATGTGGATGGATAAAAGAAAGAGGATTGTGTGGATAGGAAGGATGATTGTGTGGATAGAGGGAGGAGTGTGTGGATAGAAATAAGGGTTATGTGGACAGGAAAGATATATCACTTGGTTTAGAGGTTATTTTTATCTTTGTATTGATATTCGTTATTTTTTGTTTTTCTTCTCTTCGAGAAATATGCAAGGTGTTTCTGGGAGCCAAAAAGGGGGAACCTTCCCTAAAGTCAAAGTTAAAAGAAGGCAAGCTTCAATGAGGGGATTCGGGTGAACTCTCGAGCGATTTTCAAGGGGGTAGTGAAAAGGTTTCTATTTTTATGTTGCCTGGAATGTCTAGAGAAAGATGTGCCAATTTTCGACTTCATAAGACTAACCAATTCACTTTCTCTTTTCGTGGAAGGTCAAGTTTGGATAATCTGTCCGAAGAGACTAGTCGGGAAGAGACTAGTCGGAAAGACCCAGTCTTTACAAGTATCTCCTCATCTTTGCATGAACTTTTACGCCCCTGTAAAAGAATTCCGTATAGTGAACCATCATCTTCACACAGACACACTGCATAGGCTAGATCTTCTTCAAGAGCGTTAATCCATGCAACCATATCTGGAGTCGTCGCTACACCCTTCCACCCTCTGAAAACGGTAAGCGTAGTTGGAAATTTGTAATAGTTTGGTCTGCCTTTCGCGGCAATGATTCCGACACTTTTGATGCGTACTTTTCCGTCCGTCTCGATTTGCCAATCTTGAATGCTTTCGTGGTGAGTAGGGTTGTACTTCATATAAGGTAAGGCGTTTAGGATTTGATAATCAATCATCCGTTCTCGTGTTCTAATAAAAGGCATCATAGACCCTATGGCAGGTAATCGGCTCTCATCCCATGTTGTGGGGATGCTCGTCTGCGCTTGCGCTATAGTTTCATAAAACACAGCCCCGAACTTGGAGGCTGCTTCTCTCACAAAATCTACGTGAAATGTCTCCAGGATCAGCGGTGATTTTCGACACTTTTCTCCTTTCGACTTGTACCATTCCGTGACACCCAGAGCAGACATTATCGCTGGTGCTCTTTCGTCAGAACACTCCCGAAGGTTCGCCATGACGAGTAGAGCGATTGGGGAGCGGTTTTGCCCTCCACTAAGACGAGTGTGTCTTTGGAGGTAAGTAAGCTGTCTTGCCCCAAAAGGCCATCTATGATAAGCACTCTCGCGACTTTCGGCCAAGTTGAAAGCGGAGGGTAGATTAAACCATGATTTTGTGTCGGGTAAATATAACCCTGAGTGACGTCGCAATGTACCGGTCACCCAAGGTTCTTTGACCGTGCTTATGAATTCCAAGAGACTGCAAAGTCCGATGCCTCTTCCTGTAGCGTCTGCGAGAGGTTTCCAGTGGCGGTTCACCAGGATCAGATCTGGACATAAAGTCGCCTCTTGTAGAGTCCAGAGAGAGCTAAACCATGGTACGGGCTCATAAAGTAAAGCTTTAATATTGTCTCGGAGTCGGTGTTCGCAATCGATAAACCGCGAGAAAGGGGTTGGAAGTAATTCAACGCATCGTTCTGCTTCTACTTCGAATTTCTTTTTCAAGTCGCCAATGTCATAAATTCCTGGATCCGTAGTAATTTCAAGATAGGAAATCCCCAACCAATTCAAAGCTCCGGTCGTACTCTCCCAAGAATTTACGTCGTTTATCCACGCTATACAGACCGATGACTCCTGAAAGATGAGCGCCTGTCTAGCAATTTCTTCATCGGCTTTCTGAGAGTTATCCTGAGGTATACAGAACAGGTCAAACCAAACGAAATCGACCTTTAAGTTCTCGCCCAACTTACGGAACTCTTCTGGCATATCAGTAACTTTGAATTTCTCATTCTCCGGCACCAGCCACTGAACTCCCGGAATAGAGATTGGTGAGCCTGCCTTCCTCCATCTCCCCCACGTATGACTTATAGCTGCATACAATCCTTAATATCCCACAGGTAGAAGGGATGCCCGTCGACCTTATCCGACTTCGTCATCCAGGGGCAAGGCTCATCGATGCTCCCCACATAAGGTCTCGGGCAGAAATTCCCGGTGCCAATTGTTTTGGTTTGGATCCGAGAGCAAGCATAGTACCCAATTCTTTGAGTCGTTGCAACAGAAAGTGCCGCAGAGCGGTGAGATTGTAGCACATTTAAAAATCTGTCTTTCATATATGGTTCCCATTCACGTGGGGAAAATTCCACTGTAAACAAATGAAACATATAAGAATGATAGTACGATTTCGATACATGCTCATCCGATCTGGGATCCGGGATGGGCTTAGAAACTCCAAATTCGAAATGGGTTTCTGCAGCAGTTTGGATTGACTTTTGCGCACTTTTCGAAAGACTGGGATCTTGATAGCTGTTGTCCCACCAGTCCACAAGAAGATCCCACGCGATCCGCTGTGGCTTGGAAAGCGAGTCTTCAAGACTCATGGTCCCCGCAGCCCCTCTTTCCATACATTTTTGGAAAGTTTGAAAATTATCCAATGCTCTTTTCCAGTCATTTTGATGTTGACTTCGTCGCTTCAAAAATCTTTCAAGGTGCGCACCCAGAGGGCATTGAAGCCACTCGCCCGCAGTGGGTTCAGATGTCGCCAGATGTCTCATTGCTTCAAATTGCCGTCTGCTTTTCTCAAACATCCGAATTTTATCTGATAAATCTGAATCATCGAACTTGCCAGCCGCTTTCCATTTTTCGTAATATTGGCAACATGAATCCCATTCAAGATTCCATTCGGGTGAGAATATGTCGAGGCGATTCATACATTCCAGTTTATCGGAAAAGACGGTACACCAGTCATGCAGTGTTTTGAAGGGTTTGTTTTCCATGGTCGACAAGAAAATAACACTTGGGCCATTTTTGTTAGTAAACTGGCGGAGCGACTTTGAGAGCTGAAAACCTACCCCCGGTAGTGTGGAATATGGCAGCCGTACAATGCAAGGTGGGAAAGCTGCTTTCTGTAGCAATGCTTGTAAGTGCGTAGAGAATGATGTGTGCTCGCAAAGTCTTGTGCGTGGAAAAGGGGTTATTTTCTTTTGTAAGAATGCAGCTACGATCGAGGGATGGTAGAGTATTAACGCCTCCGAAGCGCCTTGTGTCATAAATAAGTAATCATCTACCGGCAGGTGTTGCAAGTCCTACAAGCCGCATTTCTTGAGCTAGCGAAATGGGAACCCTCAACGTCTAGGCATTGTTGGCATGGTCGTGGTCGACCAACTACAAAAGGCCACGAAAGCAAATTTTTGCCTGGGGGTGGGGGTCATAATAGAGTGATGCCCTCACCGATATGCAAGGCTCTGCTGCGGATGCAACGTTCCTAGCATAGCCTATAGCTCGGTGTATTGATGCAATACCGGCAAGCGCGTGCGATTCTATGAAGATCTAGGTCCCCTAGCGTAAAATCTCATTAGCGTCTTATATAGCTGAATAAGGAAGTTTATGCATAGATTTAATAAGAATAAAGGGATTCCGGATTTAATAAGTTATCGTAAGATCTTACTTTATAACTAGGAGGCTCTTTTCGTTCTCCAGGCCCGTCTGACCGAATTAAAATTCAACCATTTTTACGACAAATCAATATAGCTCAATTTCAGTATTCTCCCATTTGAGAATTTCTTGTGCCTGGTTCTCTGCTTGATCTGAGCGAAGTACCCAACTACAAAGCCCAAGACGCTCATAACCGATATTTAGCGCATCTCCTTCTACCTCCCTCTCTACCCGTCTTAGTAGCAATGCCATGTGCTTGCGCTCGAAAGTCTGACGTGGCGAACTCCATTCGTCTTGAATATTGCCCAAGAGGAAAATATACAGATTATCTATTCCGAATTGACTTGAGAGATTTGTGATGTGTGCGCGCTGTCGCCGTGATCTGTGCAGACCAGAAGGTCTACTTGCTGTGTCGGAACCGGATGCGCCAGCCCAAAACGCTTTGATGTGGTCGTCAAGAGCAAGACGAAATACGAGATCCGAGTCGAAATAATTCTCCCACTTCAAGACAAATTGGCGCAGGTCTGAAAAGGGACAATACTTGCCAATGGCGATTACCTATGATGGGCATTTCTGCAATATTTGACACTGTGCTTTCGCATCTGGAACTCTTGATGTCGTCATGATGCGCCAGCTCTTTTTGTTTTCTGGGCGTGTTGTATGGAGGAACGCCTGGCCGAGAATTGGACACTTGGAGTTTATGGCTAGGGCAAATTCGTCGATAAGTTCTTTTAAGGGCGGATCGTCTTTTGGTTGAAGGGTCTTGCCAACCCAAATATTATAGATTTGCATGATTGCGTAAACTCTGTCTTCGACGTACTTTGTTTTTCGGTAACGGGCAATTCCATATTGGACGTTGGGGTTATCCGTGAAGAGAAAGTAGAAGCCAGCGGCTAGAATCATTTTGTTAATTTCTTCGATTCGACTAATAGTCATTTGAATTTCGTCCTTGGGTTGCTCGAGTTGGGGTTTGGCTCGATCGAGTTTATCCTTGAGAACCACCAGATCTTTGTGTATGTTCTGGCAAGTGTTGATGAACATGGTGAGAAACAGGTCTATTTCTGAGTCCAAGGGTATCGAACGTCCTTCAGCGGAAAGTACACGTGCGTCGTTTCTTAAGATGACTTCCTGAAGTGTCCATAAAGATGAGAACCATGGATCTTCGAAAATAGTCGCGAAAGCGCTATGCAGTCTGTCAACCAGCTTGTTGACTGTTAGGGATGTCCTGGCAGCTGGGGCGTCAAGAAACATTAACTCAGGCCCGTAGTCATTAAGATGGTCAATGGCAGCCTTCAGAGTATCTCTTGGAATTGTCAATAACCAAACGAAGACGTTCTTAGCGTTGTTAAAAATACTTGCTTGTCTGCCAATTTCTTCCCACTTCTCGGGACTATCAGTTTGATTAATACACGCAATGTCTATCCATGCCCACTGTACACCATCCGCGCCCATTAGTTTCACTACTCTGTGAAAGTCCTCGGCAGTGAAATATTGAGTTTGTATAGGTGGGATTTTCCAGGTTGTGCCACTGACGGGGAGATGTGGTGGCAACGGATTGCTGGTTTTGTCCTCAAATCGACCCCAAGTGTATGTCAGAATACTATATTCAGGTTCTCGAGTCGTTCCGTATATGTTGGAGCCGCTTCTTTCAACCGATTTCATGTCTGGGATATAAAGGAGACGCTTGGGCGAGTAACTTTCCACCATCGGGAACTGGAAAGAGAGTTTTCCATCAACCCAAAATGGGTGTTTCTAAAGGCCAGTCCCTATTTAGCATTTAAATTTACATTGCTGTACTTGAATACTAACCTTGTGTCCTTCATTTTCTGGAATCAAATTGCCTTCTTGAGAAACAGGGGTGGCTTCCTCAGTAGAATCACGTCGTCCGACGTCCAAGGATTCTTCAATAAAGGGCTCTTCAGCCACTACAGGATTACTGGTAAGTCTTGGAGAGCCAGAATTCTCCTATATCACTGTCAGTGTTGATTTTACTCCGTCCTTGAAATAGCACTACTCGCCTGCAAAGATTCATCTTCAGGCGCCAACGTGCTAGAAGCTCGCTCGGTGTTTACAACGCCCGAATTTCTTTTCGGTCTCCAAAACGGGGCTTTGAATATCCCAATTAATATCCCAATTATCTTTTGGGCTTTAGGGCCGCTTACCAAGCCTGAGAGCCTTCCATTCTTATCCAACCACCTAAAAAGTCTCTTCATCTCGGAATGACCTCGGAGAATGGCCTTAGGAGACTCTATTGTAGTCGATAGGCTTTCAGAAACTTCGGTCTGTGGTTAAAAAAATCCTTGTCATTCCCTGTGTGCCTGCAGTCGTACAAGGCCGGGGCTGAAAGTGATTACTAATTACAGTAAGCTGCTTAAGCGAGATTCAGTGGGAGACTGGGACCCACTGACTGGGAGTGAGGGGAAGACTGTGTGTCAGCGTAAGCGCATTCAGGTATAAACTCGTGCAGAGATTTTCTTGGGATATCCGACAACATGCCCGATATAAGTAAATGGCCCAAACGCCTCCTGCACGTCCCATCATGGACTTCACTGGAAAGAAAGACTGGCAATAAGTACGGGGCCCATACGGAACCTAGCTATCATGTCATCTCCTACACATGGGGTCGATGGGGGAGTGACTTGGGCCAAGCCGTTGATGTGAAGGGCGTGACCTGGCCGATTCCGCGTATCGACCCCTCGCACTTCTCCGCCAGGGAGTTTCGCCATTTGATCGAACGGGTTGCTGCTGGAGTGGATGAATTTGCGGCTGTTGAGCATGTGTGGGTCGATGTCTTTTGCATCGACCAAGTGAATCGAGCTATCAAGAATGAAGAAATAGGGAGGCAAGCGATTATTTTCAAGATGGCCAAGCGAGCCTACATCTGGCTCCTGTCTTTCTCTCAAGTGGAACTCGAAGCCACTCTCATAAAGTTGTTGGAAATCGGCAGCCCAGCGTCCGACCGCATAGAGGCCATTCAACGAGTGATTCTGGATCCATGGTGCTCGTCACTCTGGACTTTACAAGAATCTTTTCTTCGCGGAGATGCACTATTGCTCTCTCGCGATGCGGGGTCAGTAGTTGATTGGTTTGACCCGCTGAATGACATGACAACAGTTGCCGAGCATTACTTCAAAACGACACCATATGGAAAATGTGGCTGCGACAACAGACAGTTTTTCTCTCGGTCCAATATCACACTAAATGACTTCATCGACGGAATTGGCGTTGTTTTTAACCAGGAGCAGTTCGCTGGCTACATTGCCCCCCACTTGGAACATATCGATCCATATGCGCTACAACAGCACAAGTCAGAAGTTGAAAAATCTGGCTTTCTGGCTCTAAATCATAGAGGTAACCCATTCATGGTCTACACATCTGCGGTTTCAAGGAAAACCATCGAGCCGCTGGATCGTATCTACGCCATCATGCAAATCTATGAACTGTCTCTTGGAGATTCAGTGGATCCTGGAAAGACGTTCACCCTCGCTGAGCTCGAAGATCAGCTTATCGATGGCTTTCTGTCAATATCACCTTTCTACGCGCAGTTTTTTATCCATGAAAAACCAGCACCGAAAGATAGCTCATGGAGGATGAATCGAAACTCCATCGCATGTAGTATTCCGGTCTCGAATGATATCATGTCTTACACTGCTGCTGAGACTGCCACCCGAAATTCGCGCTTCAACATACAGCTCCGTCGCGAACCGCAAAGCGGACGTTTGTTATGGAAGGGAGAAAGGTGTGGGTGGGGTGAAATGGCGGGATATTGGAGCAAAGCGCTGGATAATGCGCACCACTTTTGGACAAATTTCCCACGCATCTTTACACTCCAAATTCAACTTGACGCGCCCTGGCGAGATAATTTACCGGCTTCGATAAAGAGTCTCGTGTCTCTGACAAATCAGGAGCTATCCCAATTAACGGAATATTTTGCTGGTAATTTTGATCTCTCGAAAATGTGCATTCTGAATCTACATGATGTATACCTGTCCCTTGGAGCTGGGTTAGAAAAGACCCAGGTGGCTTGTGCAGGTGTTCTAGCATATAGGTGAGCTGACAACATCGACTTCTTCGCCACCCCTAAATTTCGAGGCTAACTGACAAGTCATATAGGCTAGCAAGTAGTTCGGAGCAGTTCAACCCTCTTCAGCGTTTGGGAATTTGTGTTTGGGATGAACACTCCTTTGACGCTGATATTGACTTTAATGAAGTTATTTGGGAGAGATTTGAAGGGATATTAGAATAGAAAAAGGGATTGCGAAGTTTACCGGAACATAAACATTTAACAGCGTATTGAATAGGGTCTCGTAGTGGCCACCAAGTGAAAACGATATAAACAGCATAAATGGCACAAAAGAATGTGTGCTGAGACTCAAAACTTTGCCATCCACCCCTGCCATCATCCATTCAAGTATATACCTAGGTACCCGTCCCTTTGATATTTTCAATAGCCATCTTGCCACTTAGCAAGCAGCCTGAAACAGCAACAACACAGAAGTAAACTCGCGAGTCATCCTGCAAACCTGCGTACCGGTATATGAGGTTCCTTATGGGCTGAGATTCGTTTGGCCGCTGATTTGGGATGGAAAGACTTCGAGGACCCATTCAAGTTTGCGCGTTTTTGGAGAAAGAGAGGCCATTGTTCTCGGTGTCGCTGATCATTATGCCTCCATTGTATTCCTTCGCTCACTCCCCTTTTGCGAATATTGAATTTACCGACGCTGAAAGTAACGCGAAAGTTAGGAGCGGCTCGTAGCGTTGGGCTTTGGCATCCTTTGCGCATTCTATTTGTCAGCTGTTGAACTCATATTCATGCATAGCGTCCTGAAGCTCAACTCTCCTGACGTTGACGACCTCTCCGGTATCGAGTGGTGTTGATGTTGGTGCAGCGGCTTTGCGTTTCGATCTCGGGGCTTCGACAGGCCTGCAACGCCTGGCACATCGATTTACTTGATGTATTTGTTGATAGTAGGCCTCGCTTGCTGCCTATCTGGCTTTCAGAGTGTAAATGGAAGGAAGCAAATGCTAGAAAAAGCATGTTGAAACTTGACTCCACCACCATCGCGGTGGCGCGTCAAAACAAAGTTGCGCGCGTTCGGTTGGTGCTTAGTCAGCAGATCTCCATTTGTGCCCCTCCAAGAATCTCAACCTTCACCAGCTCTATGTCACAACACTATGATTAATTTCACCAAATAAATTTCATGACTCAATCGAAAATCATGTCGTCCCAACTTCGAAGATTTATATCGACAGGCCAATCTACGATATACCAGCACCCCCGATGGCCGAAGCGATACTTATTGCCGGTACCGCTGACTCCAACGATAGAGAGAGATTCCTGGGAATGTAGAGCTGATATGCGATACATACTGTAGAATACATTGAATGCGGTTCGAGAATTGCATCAGGCAGCATTAAAGAGGGGGTACAGGACCGCGAATTTCAAGGCCTGCGTCAAGGAATACTACCCCTTTTCCAACAACTACGCCGTGTCGCTTCCAAAAGCAACGATTACTACAGTGGTATGTTTCTTCAAGAAATTTTCTGGAACCCTAAACAGGCTCTAAAGATTGGAAATTGTGCCACTGGCTCTTTAAATTTCAATTGAGCTCCATTCGACAGGAGTCTAGCTATTGCCGAGCAAATGGATTGGATTGTGGTTTGATGTGTTTTACAGTATGGTAGTATCGATTGGCTTTCAATATTGGTGTCAAAATTTCATGAGCAGAAGGACTCAGAGAAAAGCCAAGATTGCCAAGTGCTCTTCTTGAGGTACAAGTGTTAGGGTCGGTCACAGTCGGTGTGTGCTACATTCATTCAATTACACCCTTATCATTTTCGCCATCAATCGACCGAATTACTTTGTTTGCTCACAGGTTTGCATATTTCAGCAGTCTTAGGCAGATTCTAAGCGCGCGTACAACGCCTTCGTCAAGCTTTTCATTTTGCCCCAGGGGCGAGGATAAGCTTACTTGAAATGGCAAACAATGTCACAGGTGACAGCGCAGTCGACTACCTGTATCACCACTCCGTCAGTGCAATTGCACCTGCATACCGAGGCTGAGGATAGCCTGCGAAGTGGGACTGAAGTCTGCAGATGCGGGCTAATTTTGATTCTAGGTAGCCACAAAGGTCTCTTGACTTCATATCCTTGATAAATGGAAAGGTGCGGCACTGCGGATTGACAATTGACAAAAATCCTCCCGGGTATGTACCTTGCTGGGGAAAATGTTGCTTTTGATAAGGCGGTGATGGTTTCGTAATATTCTGCGTACATGGCGGCCGAAGGATGACACTCCTTGCAGAAATGCGGCGCCCGCCATTTCTGCAACCTCAGCTGGAGCTGCTTAATGTTTCACTCACCGAAATTCCAAGCTGAGCCATACCCTCATTAAAATATATCAGTCTTCGAGAGCCAAAATTCATGGGATGTTGGGAATTATTGTCTTTTTCGAACAAATGACAGGATCCATCGCTGAACCTCCAACATCATGACTGCAATAGCTGGCGCATTGGGATCTGTCATTGGATATGTTGGGGCCGAAGTCGCTGACCCAGCGCTTTTCGAGCGCCTCCTGTGGCCCCAGCGATTTTACAACGATTTCAACTTTGGCGTTTTTGTCAGGCTCGCTCTGCTTATGCCTATGGGAGGGCCTGTACACAAAGCTGCGATAAACACATTGGAGAAATTCCGGAAGAATGGACTCTATAATGGAGCCTCGCGTGGGGACATGTTAGGAACTGCTTTCTTTGAAGATGCGGGGTATGATTGTCGTGAGATTGTGAACATCGACTTGCACGGAACGGTGGAGAGTAAACCAGAGCGAGCGCGAAACAACTTTTGGGTTGAAACCCTCACCAACATTCATCCCCAAGGACAAAATGTCGGGCGCGTCAGGGTTGACAAGGATGGAACGATAAAGTCGTTTTTTGGACCTGAAGAATTTGGGAAAGGAAATCATCGTGCCATTCAGATGGTCTATGAAGTGGTGCTCGAACCCGCGAATCTCGACGCGTTATCGGATGGACCTTCACCAGAGGAAATCCTAGATGAGACTGAGATAACTTGGCGAGCCGTAGCTGGGATTGTCTCCAGTGAGGTTTCTGCACTTGGGTTGGCAATATTCATAGGTGCATACGAGAAAGTAACGTGGTTGGCATGCTTTTTGTGTGTACCTTTACTACTGAAAATAACCACTTTGTGGATCAGCACTCGACGAGAATCAGTTGCAATGTGGTCGGAGCAAGAAGCGACAAGGTACAAGGTCTTTGAGTTTGAGAAGCAGAAATGGGGCTTCGCAGTTATTGGAGGCCTCGAGACAGATGATGAGAGCGAATCTGTAGTGCGACAGTTCTTCCTTCACTACGGGCATCCTCGCCGAAACGACTTCACGTACTTTGGAGACAGATTCACAGAGATTGCGTCAATGATGTTAGTGGGACTTTTTGTTCTCTATTTCCCTGCAGGTCTTATCAGTCTAATTTGGATGGATTCCCGAGTTCAGTATATATGGCTTGGGTATCAAGTCTATACGATTATCGCAATGCACTTCGTTCTACTATTTGGCGGAGCTAGCGCCGGCAGGATAGAGAAGCGTGCAGCCGTTCTGCTCCAAAGTGGGAAGACTGTCTGGCTGAAAGGTAATGGAAAAACTGCGGTCAAGGCAACGCTTACCATGACGGAAGTCGAGAGCATCAAAATGGGCAGAGAGTATGTCAAGTATCTCATTAGACGAAAGTGGATGGATTCAGAATTGGATGTGAGAGGGATAACCACTAATAAAGGCTCCGCGCAAAAGCCGGTGTACACGATCAGCGCTGTTACTAGTGCCAGTTGAATCGATACATCAAGCATAATGCACTGAGGTTCAAACTTCCAAGCATATTTACATGTTTTGATACGAGATAAAAGAACATTAATTCCCAAACCACGACGATAGAATAAACAGCTATAGAGCGGTTGTATACAAGTCCGCGACCTCCCAGAAGCAGGCACTCTGTACTGAGGATTAAAATAATATCATCAAAAGGCTATGCTTATTGTGCAACTAATCCTAATCAGGAGAGCTGTCGCCTGAGTCCAAACTAGCGTCATAGCCCCTTGCGTTCTGAAACTGTTAAGTGAAGAGAGCACAGGAAATCAGCATCAGGAAAAATGAGACGTTTGATTGCGTAAGCACTACAGTAAGTATATTCAAGATAGATTTGAGATTGCGATATAAATGATTCATCAATATACCCTGCAAACCATAACGTAAGACAAAAGCCAGAAAAACAACCTCCTGCGATGAATCTCGGAGTCCGATTGTAAAATGAGACAAGACAAAAACCTCCACCCGCAAATTCCAGACCAGAATACTTTCAACGCCAGGAACAACAAATGAATAAAAGACACATTTCTTCGGCCGTAAAATTATTTCGAATGAAACATTCTTGGAGAATAGGGTAGTGCAGCGAGGGACGGTGAGTTATACCGCCAGCTTCTCGGTCTCAGTGGGTGTCACACTGCGGGGGCTGCTGTCAACACTTGACGACATCTCCGACCCTCTCTTCTCAATGTTCAGAGAGTCTGAACTTCTTGAAAAAATAGAATTGCCACGTAACAATTCATCTGAATGGGATTTTCCATCGCGGTAGCGATGATGGTATGTGACTTCCAACTCCGCCATCAATACACCACGTTTCCCCCCAAGAAATGCTCTCTGAGGTTGGCCTTTCGTAGCAGCAGAGGAAAACACTTTGGAAAGACGCTCCTCGGTAGTAGCCCATGTCTGTCCGCCAAAGTAACGATAGACGTGCATTGCACATGTGGCGTACAATTGGTAGCTCATCCATATGTATTGGATGCCAGGTGACATCCAGAGTAGCGAACAGAGTAATCCCATTGGAAATATAGATCCGAGTGCAACAATGATAGAGATTTGCGCAAATTCGCGAAAACGGTTGCGAATGGGATGACCGTAGTGTCGGAAGAATTGGACAATGAGTTGCTCGTCCCCTTCGATAATCAAGAAGCCATGGAGCTCCTTGATTTCGAATTTCCTCTGGCGCGATAGTACTAGTGGATTCTTTTCGTCTTGTTCAACCAGCTCGCACTGGCTACTTGTCCGTGTTGATGAATTAACGCTGGGTGAAGGAATAGCAGAATCTGGTATTTCCAGTTGTTGCCGTTCAACAGCCAGAAAAGCACTCAATAGTTTGAGTAATAGAGGGAGGAGCCAAATAACCATGAACCACGATCTCCAAACTGCCATCACTACGCAAGCGATGGCAATGCCAGTAGCTTCGGTAACTGCAAGGGCGAGGTATGTGTGCAAAGAGGCGGCTTCGACATCGCCGTTGACTACCTGAGAAGGTGGTGGATTGTGTGAAGGAACTGAGAGCCTCAAGTGACTAACTCGATGTACTGCCCTGGATTGCACAGCTTGTACGTCGGCACGTCCCTCCAAGTTTTCCGTAGTATTGTAGCTCTTGCATTCTGGGATAGGCATGTTGGCGATAACTCGAGTCCAGAAGCCGTTTCGGACAAGCTCTTTCTCGTTGATCCTTGGATCGGCACAGTCATAACTTGTGTATTTGGCACCAGTGTCATGGTAGAACGGCGAACCAAGCATATGTCCTAGATTTCGACCTTGGAAAAGACCCTGCGCATGGATCTTATCGAGGGTGGTTAAGGCAGCTTTGTGAAGTGGCCCACCCATTGGCATAAAGAACCCCATTTGAGGCACTTTATAGACGTCGAAGTCATTATAGAATCGTGTGGGCCACAACAGCCTCTCAAAAATATCGGAGGTAGCGATTTCGGAGCCAAGATAGCCCAAGATGGTGCTCAGAGCATTATTGACAGCTGTTTGTTGAGCCATTCGGGAATTTTCTGTGCAAACCCTCACGGCTTCGTCGAAATTGAGTGGCAGTAAGCTTTGAATGGGCATTTGAGTAGCCATTTCAAGACGACGTTGGCAGCCTGATGTTATTCTGTGGGTAATGCGAAGTATGTGGAGGAGTGGGGTCTGTATTTGCGGGGATTTTGGGCACCTAGGTAGCCGAGGAGAAAATGTCACGGGAAGTGTAACACATTGAATTCGGGTCGGACGTTTGTCTTGGTATGAGGAGACACTAAAATGTGAGAGAAGTTGCACAGCAGGAGAGCGCATACCAAGTAACTCTACTCCTTATATCTCTTAAACATTAGACTGCTTTCTACTGCCCAGGTCAGTGGGGTCAGTCACGTGTTTGTCGACGGCCAACTCCCGAGGTCGTTGGAGGTCTGGCGCAAAAGTTTGAATCAATTAATCCATATCCCAGTTTACCAAGTATCGATTGTTATTCCCTCATTTTTATGTCAAATCGTGCATGAAACATGCTGGCGATCAAGACTAGACAACAAATGCGGCAAGAAAATGCAGTTGGAAATGCGGTTGGAAATGGGGCGTGAGCTTTCAGGGCTCATGACGACCTAGGCGAGGCGAGGCTCTTCAGTAGGCATACTCGAGTACTTATCACCGAGAAGATCGAAGCGGGGTTGCGTTCATGCAGCAGTTCTACAGATCTGCATAATCTTACTGCAGTAGGCTTTCTTTTGATTCTTACAGCCCACCTTTGAGCATCTTTTTCACTGACACCGTGGCAGTGACACACTGACACGGACTGATTGGCGTCAGCAATCCACCAGCAGGAAAAACTGTTCCGACGGTTACCTGAATTCAAATTTAACCAATGACGGTATGATTCACAGAGGTGCGGCTTTTATCGGGTCCTGCAAGGACAAATGGTTGTAGACAAATGTCTACACGCCCGGTGCTTCTTTCTTGGACCTTTACTAGGTGCTAGAACGCACGTCGTATATTCCCCCTCACGCCAGACTTCGGGGCTCTTTCTCGGATATCTTCATTTTATTAACGCCTCCAAAATCACCTTTAAGCGATGCAGTCAATTGTGAAGGATGCCGATATAGGAGAATGGCCTAGGCGACTTTTGCATGTTCCAACATGGACATCATTTGAATGGAGCCCAGGAAACATGTATGGGACGCATCATGCCCCGAAATATAATGCAATCTCGTATACTTGGGGCAGATACAGGTTAGACCAGCCTGGTATAGTCAGAGAAAAGAGGCATCGAGGCGTCGAGGGAATAAGTCTCAAGAACTGCCCGTGGGACATTCCGCCTATAAACCCAGACCATTTTTCGGCAAAGGAATTTCGCCATGTTCTTGAGCAACTTTCCTACCAGTATGGGAAAAGTTCGGACGATAGGTTTATCTGGGTCGATGTTGCTTGCATTGATCAGAGGTTCGATTCGCTAGACGGGAAGCTGGAAGTTGGACGACAAGCAGAGATCTTTCGAGGTGCTATGCAGGTTACCATATGGCTTACAACATTTGATGGGAAAAAGTTGACAGATATTTTGTCTACAATTCTCAATTTTGGAGACTATATGTCGACTCATGGTAGGTACAATCTGTAAAACCCTTGGGCCATGCTAAATCTGAACATTATATAGTATATCCAGACATGCGTGCTGGGCGAGCTGAATATCATTACCCCAAGCTGGAGATGGCCCGTCAGAGTTGGAAGGATCTTTCTTCTGATCCTTGGTTCTCCTCTTTATGGACTCTACAAGAAGCCTTTCTCTGTGATGGCAGCGTTGTGTCTCGGCGCGGCGAAAAAGCTGAAATGAGATCGTTTAGCCATCTAGCTCGAGCTGGCGAAACGTTGAGGGTAGCTTGCGATCTTGTCTTATTCAATTATGAACATCTTGCAAGTGGATCAGGGCCACTTGACAGCCGATCGAGGGAAATCTTTCTGGATCTCTCCTCACTTATCCAGTCCACGGGACTTTCTCAACTCTGTACTTCGGACCCATTCGCAATCTACAGTGCAGCCAGAGATCGTAAGACAACAAAAGATTACGATCGTGTATACGGTATTCAACAAATCTTTGGGTTTACGTTAGGGAACTCCGCAGAAGGACCAGACTCGCTGCGCAATTTTACACTCCAACAGCTTGAAGATCAGCTCGGGACCGCTCTTCTGCGAGAACACCCCGTAAGAGGCCAGTTGCATTTTTTCCAAGAGCCTGTGGAAGAAGGAAAAGGCTGGCGTATCAGCCGCTCATCATCCGTACCTCGTGCTCTCGGCATGGCAATCTGGCCACAGTACAATGTACTAGATGTAGAGCATGACTGGAATAAGATGGACACTCGATGGCGTGTATGTAGCCGCGCCATTGATGGAGTCACACTGGGATACTTTGATGGTTTGATGTGCTCATTTTCAACATTGAGCGCAGCGTTGTACGTGAATGTCGCACCCGGGCGTTTCAATATCGTCCTCGACGTTGTGAATGATACAAATGGGCAATTTTCCAAACACGCAACAAAGCGGTTGGATAACAGAAGAGTAGGTTCACACGAGTTGGTACCTTGGCTGAATACCCACTATGAAAAAGATAAACTCGTCGTGGTGCTTATGGGGAAAATTGTAGATCGTACACAAACTTTCGGGATTATCATGGTTAAACATGAGTCGATGTCGGATGCATCTACTCAGTATTGGAAGCGCATTGGGGTGTGCGATTGGGATCATGCTCAAGAGAAGATGCTTCCGGGACTAGGGTGGAAGTCGACTGATTCGGCTGATTCGGAGTATTTTAGTGAATTCAAAGACGCCAGTGAGTGCCAGGAATTCTTGAATGGGGCGGATACTAGTCGACACTGGCGTCGAACAGAAGGATACTTTGGATGATAAACCACCGACGAGGAAAGATCTTTCCGGTTTAAGGACTTTGTGCAGCCAAATAGTCCGTTTGCGGTACTACAAGCTTAGAGTGTTCTCTTCAAAATGATATACCAAATCTTATAAATAGACCCAAAATGATTTTTCCAAGATGCAATGTACTCTTGCCACTTGATACGTTCCAAGCAGCAGCACAAGCAATTCCTGCTCGCCGAAATGACTAACGATAGAATCCGCAAAGCGATTTTGCTCTAGGGATAGGACTTCGTGTCCGACTAGTGCGAATTTGTGCAGAAAGGGGATTGTGGAGGACTCGGGAGGCGGTGGAGGAAGATCCTGGTTTGCGCATGATGTCGGAGGCAGTTTTTTGAAAGTTGGGAGGAGAATCTTAATCCAATCTGATCAAGTGTGCATAATAACGACATCGGGCGCTGACCGAGGCGTCTTTTGCATCTTCCTGGACGTCGCTAAAGGGAGCCCAGTAAGCATATATGGCATACACCATGCGATTTTTAGGTAGTTAGCACTACTCCAAGATTTATAGGCAGATAAAATGATAGTTTCGAGATGACATTCGTTTGTCGGCGTCAGCCATACAGGCCAGTCGTGGATTCCCAATCCCCACTCTCACCTAACATAATCAACTCATCCTCCAGGCTAGTTCCTGAGGGAAAATCATAGAGCAACCACCCCACTATGCCAACCCTCCGCCAGTACGCAACTCCCCCGTCATACTGCTTCCTAATAATAACCCCAAAATTCGTTCCGTACAACGTTTCTTTTGGATTCTTCTCCGTTCCCAAAAGTAGGATACGCAATTCCTGTGGCTGCTCCAGAGAATAAATTGATAATTGATCAGCGAGATGACCTTGGTCTGAGTATTTGACCTCGTATCCGACCAGAGGAAAGTTTGGTAAGTCTGGTATTGTAAAATCGTAGGCACTTGGCTTTCGCACGACATCTAGCGCGATTGCCTGGGGAAATAGATGGAAACTAAAAATGGTCTCCTCTTTCGTCTTTTCTTGACAAATACGATCCCATGCGAGCCGTATTGTGCTGAAATTACAGGCCTTACCCTCGAAGCGAGCCCAAGTTGTTGGAAGTTGTCCTCCGGTAAGTGTGTTTGTGGTCGTGGTCCATTCGCAAAGGGGGAGAATAGAATCTTCAATTGAGAGCGTTTTGATCCAGGTGAAATGGGAATCAATCTGTGGATATTCAGGCACGATGGAATCGGCACTTAGTCTCCATGCATCTCCAGGCTTCACATCAGAGGTGAAAATCGCAAGTTGGCTGTGAACTGGAAAGCCCGTCAACAGGTTTGTACTGAGCTCCAGTTCAAGATCTGGAAGAGTGAACTCCTTCTGAATGTGGCCAAACTCCTCATGTTGGAACTGCTGGCTAGAAGCACCGAGCCGATATCCAAATACTTGCATGATGCCATAAACTCGATCGCGAGAGTCATAAGCTCGTCGCCTGCATGCGGAAGTGAACAGAGCAATTGGATCGTCACGACTAGCTGGGATCATCCCGGTCAAATCAATGTATCTCACGGTCTCGTAGACTTCTTCTCGCAGACTAAAATTCATGGCGATACTTTGCATACAAACCCCTGATATGGCGCTGAAGGCGCGAGCAAAAGTGAGCAAAGATTCCAGTTCCGGGCCGCGGAAGCTTCTATTTTCTCTCACTATTGGGTCGCCCTCAAGGCATAGTAGTGGGGTATACTTGAGAAGTGTCCCTTTCAAGAAGTGATTCCATCATGTCAGCAACCCACGCAGCGTGAACTGTTTCAGCCGTTAGCATCAGATAACTTAGAAGTATAGAGACCGCTACCTTCAGATTCGATCTCCCAAAACAGAACAATCTTTCTAGTTTTGACTTCATAGTTGTGGTAACCTTCTAAAAGTTGTTTAACATAGGGGAGCTGGCCTGAGATTCCAATTCCGGTAGCGAAAAGGAGCACAGTCCCATAATTTTCCAGACCTAGCTCTTCTCCATAGGGTCCTTCTAGCATAACAGCCATCTTGGAAGTCGAGTGGAACCTACTACCTGCCCGTAGGTATAAATCCGAAGTAATTCCCTTCTTTTTCTCTACTACAAGTAGGATACTATTGCCTTCGCTGTCTCGGTCCCACCATGAAATAAAAAATGGGTGCGACTGGAGGAAAGATGTTGAACTGGCACCTGGGACATAAAGATACACATACTGACCCGCCTTTGGTGTCCATGGTCTTGATGGCCGGATGCGTAAATGGTACGCGTCCGTTATGGGAATATTGATTTGACGTTCCGGATTGACACGATCTGTGTAGGCTAATCCTTCTACTTTCATCGTACCAGTCCATGTTCCACGCTTCACGTTACGGTAGAAAACATGTACAAGTCGAAGCAAGATTGAAAATCCTCTTAAGGATATTGCAACAACGAGAAAGATTGTGGGCGAGTGAAAAGCCTTCTTTGTCGGCTTGTGCAGATAAACTGAAAGGATGAGACCGAGTGCGAGTACCAAGTGGAGTTTTTGAAAAAGTTCGTAAACATGCTTACGGATGAAGGAAAATGACGTAATTTGGAGAGCACCTAGGAGTGCTCCCGCCTAGATAGACACATTAATCTGGTTCTATTGATGTGATGGAGTGAGAAAAACCTACAACCACTGTTGAATTTCCGGAGGTTGTATGTAGGTCGGTGTTATTGTGAGACACCACACTGGCAACACAGTGCACTATACCTTCAGTAATGACCAACCGCCCCAGACAAGAATGCACGAGAGCATATGTTTGTAGGCTTATACCAATGCTGTTAACAACAAAATTCATATGAGCCCCTAGAACTAGAGGAACCAGATTGATTGTGCATATGATTCCTGTACGGCTAGCAAGATCTGGTACACTTTTCAAGTCATACGCAATGAAAACCATATTTGTAATCCAGAATAAGCTCAAAAATATTAGCTCAATTCGTGACATCGTACCAGAGCCACGAATGTAGCGATGTACTTGAGGGTAAACGATATGATTAAGAAACCATTTGCTCAGTATGATTGGAAGGGGCTTGAGTATCCTGGAGAGAATATGGCAGAAAATAAAACAAGTAGAGGTCGCAGCAAGAGCTACCGCATACCACGTTGTAAAATCCATGATACGCGAGGCGTAGAAGAATAATTTGAGCGTTTGTTTGGGCGAGCTTAATATAAGTGTGTCTGAAACATGGAAAGCTGACGCCAAGCCGGGCTATAGATAGTAACATGGGATCCAAAAACACTCCTGTCTATTTTCAGGCGAGTGTAACCTATCTCATAAAGATAAAGATACAAGGAGGGAGCCATATTCTTGCTGGTCACAAAACTGCCCTCTACATCACATCATGCGAACACAAGTCAAATCGACCCTGAAGACTCGAAATACACAACGGCGCAAGAGAAGGAGAAGTTTAGAGCGAAAAGCGGACGAGATAGCACGTCTTTGTGATTTTGACGTAGCATTGATTATGTTCAATCGGCAATCCAAAGAGTACTACACGTACAGATCAGGGAAAACATGGTTACCAGATCTAAAAACCATCGTAAGTCCGCCACCTCTACTTATCAGCCTTCCAATCATAACACGGTAAAAAGATCGACCATCCAAAGTCACAGAATAAATTACCAGAGGACATAGACAAAGAGCCGACAGGAAAAGCAAGAAAAAAACAGTGGGATTTGATGAGGGAAAAGGAATTAACCGAGCGCGCGGCTGAACAGTTGAAGGAGTTAGCCAATTGGAGCGGACCCTCGCTATGAGGATGATTATTAATTGACGTCTGTGTCCACATATCATATTAGTCTTGTTGAATCACAATGCTTGTTTGGTTGAGGGCAACCATTACTTCTTTTTGAATATATAAATAATGGTATCCTACTCAGAACGCCTCTTGTGTCACAGGTTATAGAAAAATTAATTCAAAAAAGAGTGGTTGTGGTAGAATGATGAGTAGAATCGCGATAGCTGTTTTGCCCCTGGTTGTACACCATACATATTTCATGAGTGAAGACTTGTTGAAATTACTCAGAATACCCTACCGAGTAGACGCATATAGTGATTTATTCATACCCTATCATGGGGGCTAGATATAACGAAGTGCTTGTGCGCTTCATCATACGACCGTGAGCGCATCGACAGGGAATTGTACACAATCGACAGCGACGCGCATCGCTGGTAGGAAATAGACATCCAAATAATAAATATAGACTTTGCGCTTCCGATAGACTTACCTAAGACCGCGTTTCGATTTTAAAATAAACAGGAAGGCGCGCGCGCCGCGCTTACTCGTACCGCGTTATTTTGGGACTTCTTCTAACCGAAAATTATCCTCCAGCCGCAAATGTTCCCCGGCCGCAAAATATCTTCTAGCCGAAAATTATCCTCCAGCCGCAAATGTTCCTCTAGCTGCAAAATATCTTCTAGCCGTAAATTATCCTCTAGCCGCA
The DNA here is from genome assembly GCA_003988905.1 of Hymenotorrendiella dingleyae. Classification (NCBI taxonomy): domain Eukaryota; kingdom Fungi; phylum Ascomycota; class Leotiomycetes; order Helotiales; family Helotiaceae; genus Hymenotorrendiella; species Hymenotorrendiella dingleyae. The sequence continues at coordinate 22,852 of QYAP01000735.1, forward strand.
AATGTTCCTCTAGCTGCAAAATATCTTCTAGCCGAAAATTATCCTCTAGTCGCAAATTTTCCTCTGGCCGCAAAATATCTTCTAGCCGAAAATTATCCTCTAGCCGCAAATTTTCCTTTAGCCGCAAAATATCTTCTAGCCGAAAATTACCCTCTAGCCGTAAATATTCCTTTGGCCGTAAAATATCTTCTAGCCGAAAATTACCTTCTGACCGCAAATATTCCTTTAAACGAAAATTATCTTCTAGCCGTAAATATTCCTTTAAACGCAAAATATATTATAGCCGAAACTTATTTTTCAACCGCAAATCTTCCTCTACCCGCAAAATATCTTCCAGCCAAATCTTCCTTCTAGCCGCCACAAATTATTTTAACTGAAAATTACTTTTCATTCTATGCTTAGCTACTTATGATAATCGGCTTATTAACACGATTAACATCAGGAGGGCGTTCATCCCAGAAGTTTGGCAAAGCCCAACGAGTTCGATTTAAATTTTCAGATTGGTTAGATGGAAGTTCAACGCGACCACATGTAGAACTCTCATTAGGTAATTCGATTGCCTCATAGCTGAGGGGGGGTGGTGGAACTCTGGGAACCTGTAGCGGATCTGTAGGCAACGTGAATGGAATCGAACCATAAAAATTGTTCACAACTATGCTTGGAAATCTTTTGGCGATATGACGGATAACTTTTGCGCAGGTTGCTCTCGAGCAGACTCCAGGCTCTGGTTCCCCTGAGTAATGCTCTTGGTGATACCTGAGCGATCGTTTTTTCCCGCAGAGCAAGCATACATATTTGGGCGAAAAGTAAGATGGCATCTTCCTTAGATTGAATCTGATTTTTCCTTTTTCCAAAGAGGGACTTTGCCGTGCTTATAATTTTTCTCAAACTCCTCGATTGGGGTACGAAATAGACCCCTTGAATCCGAGGTCCAAAAATGGATCCCCTCAAAGCCAAGGCGTCCAAATCTAGCACTTCAAATATAAATGCCTACTTATACTGGTTGAAGCCACAAATTCCTACGCTTTTGTTTCACATGGACCTTTACATCAAAATGCATGCTCTATATCTACTTACTTTTATTTTTTGGGGTTGTTTAGCTACGCCCGCTATTTATTCTGGGGCTCTTGCTGGGGGAAATATACCCGAAAGCCGCGAACAATACGACGTATCTAATGATGCGATTAAAGGCATTCAATTGGCGCTTTTCCTCGAGAATTTGAAAATCTCGTATCTCGAGTATGGACTCGCAAACTTTTCAGAGTGGGGCGTAGGAACTTATCCAAACGACACCATTGAGATAGTTTCCAAAATTGCTGCGGTAAGTGTCCAGTTTAAAGTATTAGTAGCATGGCTAATAACTCCAAAGCAAGAGAATGTCCATGCGGCTACACTTGTACAACTTCTTGAGGACAACTGTGCCGCGGTTGTGCTTCCATGCAATTATTCGTTCCTGGTCAATTCGACCAGGGGATTCTTTCAGCTTGCCAACATCATTATTTCTGCAGGTATTGGAGCAACGATTAACCTCGTAGAAAAGCTTGCTATCACAGATCCATCGCTTGTTAAGTCCTTTGCATCGATATTAGCGGTAGAATCTAGATACGATGCTTTTTTTCGCCACATTGAAGGGAAGGTGCCTGACCCGACGCCCTTCGATACCTCTATTAGTGATATATGGGCCCAAAATCTTGCTCTTACTTTTATTGAATCGGGATCTTGCCCCGTGGAGGTTCCGATTGGTATTCTCCCAGCTTTAGCCTTCAATAATGTCACTGCTTGGAACTCAACAACAAAAGACACAATTTTGGAGTTTACATGGGACCCATCTCAAGCCACTTTTCTGTCCGAGAAGGGAAAATGCCTTCACATTGGGTGGGTTAGTCAGCTCAGCTTTCCCATATTTACTACCTTAAATATATCGGGAGCTGGAAAGGGAACGACGGTTGTCCCTAAGAAACTGAAAGGAGTTGCCTTTGCTGCTATCACAGTACAAGAACCCACTAGTTTAGAAGACCTTTCGCTTGCAACTCTTGCTGGCCCTGTCGCTATCTCACTGTCGTAGTTTGGTTTTCTGAGTGGATTCTGTTCCCTATTAAGTTCAATATATAAGATAATATCATAATTTAGTACTACGTTAGAATATATGGCCATCTAAAAAAAGAAAGTTTTGAACCAGTTTAAAGTGAGATCCAGGGACCTCGCGATGTTCAGTAGTAGTGAGACTATTTGGGGAAACTCGTCTTGTGTGTGTTCCATTTATCTTATTTTGTAAAACTCGTTAAGTACCTCGACCTCCCCTCTAGGCTCCTCCTTACTCAAACATCTGCGCTACACAAAATGCCATCATTACGCAGCTTTATCCAATTTTCGTCTTTGCCCCTCGAGATACAGGATGTTATATGGAACTTTTCCCTCTCCGGAATGCGGATCTTTAGTGATAGAGCATGCTTTCATGAGTGGTGGACAAAGCAACACTCCTTAATTTCAAAACCCTCGGCTTTGGATGTCTGCTCCAGATCTCGTTATGTTGCGAAGAGAATCCTACGTCCTACCATTATCAATATTTCTGGAACGGGAAAATCCAGAGATATTTATGTCAACCTGCTCAGCGACTATTTTGAAATTTCGGAAAGGGGGCTTGAAAGAAATCTGAGATTCGTACCCGAACTAGCCATCATCAACCGGATAGTTCTAACGATAGTGGACAAAAAAAGTTCCAGGCTTACAGAGCGGCTTCTTCACCTTACCAACAGCCTTCCAAACTTGGTTGAAATTGTCTTGACCAACTCAGAGAGACTGTTTTCTATTTGCTACAAACATGGGCTCGGCTATAATCTTCTGAAAAGAAGCCCAGAACTAGAAGAGATTGATTTAATTCTAAAGAAGAAGGGCATCGATGTCAAGCAAGTTTGGTTCCATAGGCAATAGGGTGAAAATTCGAGCATCTTTATTAACTTAGATTACATTTCCATTTTTTCGAACTTGGTTACTAGATTCTCCATGTTCAACTTATGGTCTACATCAATTTTGTCTCCATATATATTCTTGGTTGTACTTTTGTTGTCTGTTTTTTCGTTGCTCTTAGGTAAAGCGGCCTCATTTTTAGCTTTATCGTCTCTCCCAAATGAAATTTTCTTGACGTATTCATAATTCACTAATTTCTTGTTCTTTTGGGAACCTCGCGTCACTACAAATGTAAGTCCTGTTGTCTTTTTCTGGCAAAGCTGTCCCTTCCCGCGCTTTGTTGTGAAAGTGAATCCGAAAATCATGGCTTGTTAGATGGACCCCTTATTTAGGCGGGCGTGTTCTCTTCCCTACTTATAGACAACGAAACAAACAAAAGCTAAAAATAGAATGGGATCTAAAGTTGGTCCCTCAAAGATATCTATAAAGTAGCGACGACTTCGTGCTCATTGCATTTTATAACGATAAAAGCTACCATGAACCCTCCATATTTAGCAGAGCACTCGATTGACGAACTCATTCAGAGGGTCGAAACTTTTCAAAAGAGCCAAGAATTATATACTCTTGAGAAACTCAATATGGAGAATGAATGGCTGAGGTTATATATCAGTAGA
>QYAP01000736.1:0-26535 GCA_003988905.1 Hymenotorrendiella dingleyae
GAATACAAAAAAACGCGTGTCAAAGTGATGGGGTGGTGGAATCGCTAAAAGTGCGCCGCTCGGTGATATGCGCCGCTCGGTGATAAACCACGTTATTTACAATTAAGAAATATACTTTTTAAATAATAATAATAAATATAAAAGAAAAGGATTATTATTATTATAAGAACGATTTTATAATAAAAGATTATAGAATTATAAGATAAGATATTATAATATAATAATTTAAAGATATTTAAATAATTATTTAATTAGTTTAATAGTTTTGAAAAACGCTTTAAAATTAAAGAATATATTTAATATAAAAAGGCTATTATAATAGATATTAATAACCCTAATAATATCAAATAAATAGAGTATTATTATATTCTTTATTATTAATTCGATTTTAAGAATAAATTTAATATAAAGGAAATTGATCTATTTTAAAAGTTATTCTTATATCGAACTCTTATAATTAAAATATAAAATAAAATAAAAAAGTTTAAAGATTAAATTATATTAACTCTTATTTATAATAACAATAATATTAAAAAGCATAAAAATTAAATAATCGGTAAATTAAAGAACTTATAATACTTTAAATATATTAATAAAAAGAGAATATATATTATTTATTAAAATAATAAAACGAAATAGATATTACTATAAAAAAATAGTTATAATAATTTAATAAAAAAAAAATAAAAAAATACTTCTATTATTAAATAATTTTTTTAATTATAAACTCAAAATAATATTAATTAAAAAGAAAAAAAGTCTATATAATATACGAATTAAATAGTTTCCTTTTAATATTATATTATATTAATAGTTTATAAATTAAAGTATTATTATAAGCTTTAAATTATATTATTATTAATAATAGATTAATTATATATTTCATATATATAAAACCGATAAAAATCTCTTTAAAAAGATTATATTTTTTAATATAATATTCTAAATTTATATTACTTAGAATATTATTATATTAGAAATTATTTAATATTATTAATAGAGATTAATATTCTTTTTAAAATTAAAAAATATAAATATAAATATAAAAACTATTTAAAATAAAAACGGTGTTGAGAATAAGTGGGATCTTGAGAGTTGGCAACGTGTTGGGGCACTAAGCTAGGGCCACTTAATGGCACTAGCTCCTAGGGGATATGAAGCATCGTAATCAATACCATCACTTCTTACCCCTAGCTACGTTCCCTGCTTAGTGAACCTGGGAATCATCCTCCCAGAATTCAATAAACGGATTAATAGAATTCTTAAAATAAATTATTAATTTATTAAAAATCTCAGATTTAATAATTATAAAAGAGTTCATTTAATTAAAGAATAAAATGATTAAAAATAATAATAATAATATTTTTATATTTATAATTAAAAAATATAATATAATATTATAAAATTAGAAAAAAGATAATAAAAATAATTTAAAGATTCTTAAGATTCTTTTAAAGAATATATTATAAATATTAGAAACGATTTAGAGCTTTATAATATAAATTAATAGTAATAGTAATATTCTTTAGATTTTAAATTAATTAAATAAAGAAATAATTAAATTACGATTTAAAAATAATAAGTAAATAAATTTAGATCGGTTTTAAGGATAGGATTTATAAGAAATAATACTAGAATAGCCTTATAAATCACTAAAATAAACAAGAATTTAACCCTTGGAAATCCTATTTTATTATCTTTTTATAAGGATATTTCCCTTTTAAGGATATATCTTCTAGTTTTAAGAGTATCCTTATATCCAGATTTGATTATATTAATAAATTTAATTCTTTTTTAGATTATTTTAAATTAAAAATATTATAATATAAATATTTTAATAAAAATAAATGAAATAGAATAACTGGTTTGCCAAATACCCCCTAAGTAATCATATGATTTTGGTGTGGTTTTTCGTAGTTTTTTATTTTCAGTGCTCTCTATGCCTGAGGTATGCACTTTTTCTTTAATGGGATACGAGGCATCAAACACTACGAAGAGAACCAACTCGCTAGGAAAACCATCTCGCTTTGCCCGACTACCAGCAAAGGCGCCAGTAGGCGGACATGTGACCGACGATTACTGCTTCCCCAGTTCTTTTGAGAGTTCGAATGATGTTGGTGGTTGAGATCTGGCTATTGATTCTTCGTTGAATCGAGTTTTCGAAAGAGTTTTTGTAACGAGCTTCTATGCGAGCTTGATTGGTAATTTTGGCGTACAATGCACATATCGATATTTGTGTAAGAGAGAACTTCTGGGCTATTCTTGGTTTGGCGTAAACTCTTAATTAAGAGGTTTTTGGCTGGTGATCGATTCAAACATTGGAAGTGATTCGAGTTTTTAGTGATCTCACCCCCTTTTCGACAAGAGATTGTAAGAGTAAGTGCGAGTTTTGGAATAATAAAAGAAGAGCTTTGAATGATCAAAGAAGAGCTCAGCTTAATGGAGGGCTGCTCATAACTATCAAGGAATCGATCTCTGTGGATTAGGAAGATGTTTTCTGGAGGAACCGTCCTTTGTAGAGAATGATGAATGATTGCTTATATAGACTAAAAGAGTGGGTCTAACTAGTGCGGACCCACGTACCAGAACAACTTCTTAGTCACTCCTATCTTCAACATATGCTAAACAGAACATGGAATGAATAGAATAATAATGAATAGAATTCAGAGAAGAATAACTATGTTCAAACTCAATTTCCTGAAAAGTGAAGTGAATAATATCTCTTCTTCTCACTTAACTAGTTATCGTTAACTATGTTCTGTATATATTTAATAACTAGGCCAAGAGGAAGGTGTGGGCGCTGATTAAGGGAGTCTCTATTACGTGAGTTCTAGTGGGCTCTCATTAAGGGAGGGTCTCCAGGGCGTTGAAAGGGGGGAGGGGGCTATTACGTGAGTTTTTAGTGGGCGCTCATTTAGTGAAGCTTTTTAAGGGGGGCGCTAAAGGGGGTATATCACGTGAATTCGTACGAATATGAAGTTATTCCTAGTGCTTATTTTTAGTGGGCGCTCATTTAGGGAAGCTCTTTTAGGGTTGAAGAGACGCTATTGTGTGAGTTCTTATGGGCGCTCTTTAAGGGAGGCTCTTTTAAGTGAACTCTTTAAGGGGGCGTTAAAGGGGGGCTATTATGTGAGTTTTTAGTGGGCGCTCATTTAGGGAAGCTCTTTTAGGGGCGTTAAAGGGGGGCTTTTAAGTAAGTTTATTAGTGGGCGTTTCCTGTCACTTCGCTGTCACATACAGAGAGGGAATGAGGGCATTCAGAGATATGGTTCTATTGTTTTATATTCTTATCCTTACCTTTATTAATGGGATCATTAGCCAAGTGAGAGCCTCCGCGTATATAAGCATGAAGCATATATGCCTACATATATCCGCTAGAGAGCTCTCACCCAGCCAAACGCATCTCGTAAGAGAGCATAGAAGTGAAGTAGAGCAGGGATAGTGGGTTCTGGGAAAACGCGAGCCACTTCTAAGATGCTGGTGCCGAAGAAGAGAGGAGGAGAGAGGGCGAGAGCTCTGCTTATATCAGTAAAAAATTCATTTCATATTCGCACACGTATCTTCACGTATGAGTGCAAATGTGAAAGCGTGAAAATGTTAAGGTACCCCCTTTTTTAGGAATCTTATGCTTGTATGTGAAATATTAAAATTTAAAATGTTATTATTAGTGAGATTTCGTATATTATACTTTCTATCTAGTCATTCTAATCTTGCTATTCTATCTCCGATTACCCTGTTATCCTATTATTCTATTACCTTGTTTATTTCTTCTTCTCTTTCTTCATGTCTATATATTTATGGTATTTACGGTATAGTACTTGTGTTTAAGAAGGATGTTTTAGATTAAATTTTTGTTGAATTGATCGAATATTTAATTTATATATTAATTCGTGGTGGTGTTATAGAATAGAAGAGGATCCGAAGGTATTATTATAATCGTGTATAGGTTATATGTGATTATACGGTTCTTGGTCTGGCCTATATGGCCTATATGGCCTATTTATACTCTTGGAGAGTCTTTTAGTTAGTTTATTTATATTTTTGGTGTTTATATCGCGAGATCTTGGTGTGTTTTTTTATGCTTTTTGTAGGTGTAAAGGTGTGAAGACATGAAGGCGTGTACGTAATATATACGTTTCGTTATATATCGTATACTTTCTGTTATATATTGTATACTTTCTGTTCATATAGAATAATTATATGGTGAAAATTTAGAGTTTATGTGTACGAACCTTTTACTGATGTATATACCCTGAAAAGGGGCTAATATATGTGCTCTCGCTGCGTATCCTATTCTATTCCCGGAAAAGGGGGTCATTTATTTAAGGAAGCTCTTTTAGGTTAAAGGGGGGGTTATTATATGAGTTCTTTATGGGCGTTTATTTAGGGAAGCTCTTTTAGGTGAGCTGTTTCAGGGCGTTAAAGGGCGTTTATCATGTATATGTATGAGTTCTTAGTGGGCGCTCATTTAAAGGAGTCGTTTACTGTTTGCGAGGGGGTTTATCACGTGAAATGACGTACACTTCTTTTGCTTGAAGGTTCTGCAGGAGCCTGGAATCACGTGCGTTTCCTGAAACTCTGAAAAGTGAAGATATACTCTTTTGTGAACGGAATGCAAACAGAGCAGAATGCCTGAAAAATGAATCATAAAATCAACCTTCAATCAAAAACCGTAGGGTCAAAAATCCTATCACAAGAAATTACCCCTTTCACGCTTAAACCAAGTTTAGAAGCGCCTCTGGGGGGGGGGGGGGATGAGGGTTCTATTCTAGAAAGCATGCCTGGAGAAGCCCAGAGATAATCCAAAAGAGGAAATAAATTACCATTTAGGCAGGTGTACACGCAAACATATAACGTAGCACCTATTCCAAGCTATTATATTAATAGAAAAAATAAAAACTTGAAGGTATATAAGAGGAGAAGAATATAAGTCGCAGCCTTAAAGTTTAGGTGAAAATAATGAAGAAGTGAATGAGACTTTATGTTCTCACTTTAACCTTCATTTTCAACTTTGTTCTTAGATTACTCAATAATAGAACAAATAAAACCTTGAAATTACATGAGAGGATAAGAATAAGAGTCACAGCCTTAAAACTCAGGGAAAAATAATGGAGCAATGAATAATAATTCCTCTTCTCACTTTAGTCTTCAATTTAAGTTTTATTTTGAATTACTTAATAATAGAACAAGTTTAATATGAAGATAAATGAGAGAAGAAGAATTAGAGTCATTGCCTTGAAATTTAGGAGAAAATAATGGAGAGGTGAATAAGAATTCATCTTCTCATTTTAGCCTTCAATTTAAGCTTTGTTCTGGGATTAATTAGAGATAGAAGAAATAGTGCATTGCAATTACATCAGAGGAGAAGAACTACACTGTCGTGGCCTTGAAAATGAGAAATCCATGCATTCACAAAGTTCTGCAAGGGGTGAATAATTGCACAACCAAGCCCGAACCGAGCCCCTTTCGGGGGCAGGTCACGCGACCAAAGATGGTTCCGGAACACTTGCAATTTGCTGCCCACAATCACCTATTTGTTCATTTATTCCTTCTGCGACTGCTCAGCTTCTTCTTCCTGCCAACCACTACAGCATCGCGACACCACCACCACCACCACCACCATCACATCCTTCCGCTTTTGTAAGTAACATCGCCGATTTACGATACCATTACTGCAATCTAACGCTTGAATCAGCAGCAACAATGGCAGATCCCTCCGTTTTTGTCCCTGGCCAGCGCCGCACCCTCCTATGTTCGATACCACCAGAGGTGGTCAAGATGATCTGCTGTGCCTACTACGAGGGCACCGAGTTCAACGCCGCCAACGCAGTCCGCACCATCGAGGTCGAATCCCTCGCATTGATGCTTGTGTGCAAGGAAATTTCCACGATCGCAACGCAGGCCATGTACGAGACTGGATGGTACATACTTAGCAACGGACGCAGAAATTCCAATCATTTCGTCCAAGAAGAAGGACCATCCATACCCGACCGCAACGGAAAGATATTGGAGAAGATTACAAGGATGAAGTTGTGTGTTTTTGGAGATATGAAGGGCTGGATCGACGATATGTTGGAACCATGCACAGATGAATTCGACGAGGCATTGCACTTTACCATTGAAGGCATTTATTCGTTGGTTGGTTGTTACCTCGAGGACCTCCCCAACATCACACAAGTTACGCTCGAGTTCTATACCTTTCTTGGTTCTGTTGACGACGAACTGGAGGAGGATGATGAGGATGATGAGGATGATGATGAGGAGGACGAGGATGATGATGATGAGGAAGAGGATGATGAGGAAGAGGACAATGAGGATGAGGAGGAGGATAATGAGGAAGAGGATGATGACGAGGATGATGCCTTTGGGAAATATATCGATCGAACTACTTGCCATCACTGGGTGACCGGAATGACCATCAGCCCCAGAATGAAGTCCGAAAACTACCAGATGACAATGGAACTTATCAGCACACTCCTCCGATTTCCCAAGATTAAGGAGATCGCGATTCCCGGTGCTGTCTGCTGGGCATTACGGAAGGGTTTGAAGCGGATTGTGGAAGTTAACGAAAACCCGAATGCTGGCACAATAATCACAGCGATTCAAAGCAACGACGATAATGGGTTCTGCGATTGCCAAATGCTCCCAGAACTCCTTTGTCCTGGACCGCAGGGTATTGAGATTGCTCATCATGCATTGAAAGATGTCAATTTCAGCTGGCTGTACGCGGCCTCAAACACGGAATTCGACGCCGATGACGGTTCTGTCTTTGAGTTCTACGGAGGAGAACGCGAGTAGAAACGTTCTTTCGACTTACCCGCTATGAAATAGGTGTGTACTTTGTGTTGGCTGGCACTGCTAGCAACAAGGAATACGCTGCGGATGATACCTCTGCCTTTAAATTCAACAGCATCTTCCAACCTTGGCGACGAGAAATTCTTTCGAAGTTTGGAGTTACGGTCTATGAAATTGGGATGGAGAGAGATTTGCGCCTTGTGGATGGGATATTCATGTTGATAAGACTTGGGATTGACAGATGCTTCGAATTCGACACCAATACTGTTAGAGATACACTCCACGTAGTGGTAGCCTGGTAGGAAGGGCAAGAGAGCTCTTGATGAGAGATATTTGGTCAATACGATTTCCTCTTCAACGGATCCTTGATCATACTGTTCTCTAAAACCAGAGATTAATGGAGAATTGAAACTGGAAGGCAGTTCCACTTGGCTTGTACACTTCCTATTTGCATAGGATTCTTCCTTGAGAAATGTGATACTGTTGATGAGCTCCCACCTGCTTGTTTACTTTTGAAAGCCGTGATAGAAGGAGCTACTGATCACCTCGGCACGAGGGTGCTGAGTCAGCAAAAAGAGGAATAGATTTGACAATTCTTGAGTAGGATTTACTCTTAGGGTTCACCAAGGATCGATTGTAGAGTAAACTTGCGACAAAAAGGCATCTTACAGTGATTTATGCAAGGGCTGACCGCGTGGATAAAATGTCTTGCATTATTTGGAGGATGACATGACGATGTGATGCCAACTGCCCCTCATCAAGCCCCACCATTTTCTCCACGCCCTCCTCAACCCCCGCCGTCAACCAAGAAAACACCAAACCACCCATCAAACAACCGTAAGTCCCCTCTTACTCAAGTCCCACCAAGCTCCTCCATCACACTAAATATTGACTATTTTTCGTCTGCAGACACGAAACCCACCCATCTGACAAACCCGCAAACATGTCCGCCTTCGATACCGCAGTCGCAGACTCCAAGAAGCTCACCTCCAAGCCGAGCAACGATGAACTCCTAGAGCTCTACGGTACACACCTCCTTCCCCCTCGGAAAGATATGCGCTTGGATTCTGACAGCGTGTGTGTAGGATTGTACAAGGTCGCTCTCGGAGAGGACATCACCAAGGCTGAGGCACCCGGCATGTTCGATCTCAAGGTACGCCACCCCTCCAAACCCCTCCTACCCCCACCGAAACAAATTCTAACCATCCTTCAACGCGCAGGGCAAAGCAAAGAAGAAGGCCTGGCAAACTCTCGTCGACGCCGGTACCACCCCCGAGCAAGCCAAGGAAAAATACGTCGCCCTCGTCGAGTCCTTGAAGGAGAAGTACGGATATGACGCCAACAAGGCTCCAGAGGCAGTTGGCTCGTAGAGGCAGCTAGCTAGCTTGTAGAGGCAATTGGCGCTGAAAGTAGTTGCGGTCGAAGGACTTCTATACCTCTGTTACAATGATTGCGCTGGACTAGTACATATTTGGGTGGAAGGGGTGCCCGGAGGCTTTGTGATTTTTCTAAAATCATAACTTGATCATCAAATCCAATCCTTCATGGCCGACTGCGAAGTCGTGACTAGCTATCCTGCGGCGGAATCTACGAAATCAGGGCTGGTGAAGTGCCTAACATGTGCTCCATTCAAGTTGGAGGATATGGTGACATCGTTCGCCACCAAACTGACAGAGAAAACAGCTTCCTGAAGTTGAAATTAACATGGTATTATTTGCCTTCCCAGTCCCGTATAAACCCACACAGAACGATTCATAACCAGCATCATATATCGTGGAACAAATACAGTGAATTCAACCGAAGGAAACCCAACCCTCTATAAGTACATCCTTTAGTCAACCTTTCCAGCACCGTTAACACCACCTAATATACTGTCTTTCTCATCCAGTCGGAAAAAGCCGCCGCGTTGCCTCTTCACGCGTCCTCGTCCCCACATCATCACTAAAGCTACACCGACGAGAATACCAATAGATAGGAAAGGGTGTCCTGAAAAGGCACCTCTGATGTGGAAGAAAAATCTCTCGATGCTGGATATGGTAGTCTTGGGCTTGATTTTTGGTGGCGACTGGTTCACCTTGCCGATTGTCTCGAGAATAGCTGTTCTCGAAGCCATTATAAAGTTACCGCTGATGGTGGTATCCCAGTATCGACGTTGCTGCAACAAAATTAGTATTGTTGTCAGAATGGATAGGTACCAAAACTTACGTCTTCATCATTTATGATGACCTTCTCCCCATCTCTGGAGACCTCGATGCCATAAGTTGAGCGAACCCATCTCTCCCAAAATACACCATCTACCCAGGCAAATCCAACCTCTTTTTGCTCGGACCTGTCCATATTGATTCGGATGCTCTTAGCAGCCCTCAGTGCTCGTTGATCGTTGCGATCTTCGGCCTCTTCAATTCGCAACTGTTTTGCGTCTCTCAATTCCTGTCGCTCACGTTGGAAAGCTGTTGTTTGCTTGTCCATATACTCTAGCGCAGCACTCTTGATCTCCTTTTTGGCCATGGCAAATTCGTCGGGTCTCTCGCGAGTCAATATTCCAAGAACTACCAATTTACCGTCCATAATTTCTCTGGAATTGGAAGCGGTAAGCTCTGGAACGATTGGAAGCCACACAGACTGCATCCAGTGAAGGACTTGACGGAAGTCGCGCATATCATTTGGTGCTAATGCAGTGTAGTAGGTCGGACGGCCATCTCTCGAGACCATAAGCCTGGGCCATGTAGTAATCTTGAAACGCTCAGCCATCTTTGCGCTGTTTGTCTTGACGAGCTTTGCATGGCCAATCAAGCTCAGAGTCAATCGCTCAAGTGCTGCAAAGTCCTCACTAGTAGTTGCATGGTCGTAGAAATAGACGAAAATCACCTCCTCCTTTTCTTCCAACTCCTTGAATTCAACAGCATCGACGTCCTTTACCCCATCACCAATTTCGATTGCTTTATTCGCGTATGTCACGAAATCCCCCAAACCTCTCAAGCCCTCATATTCAACACGTTCACCTCCTCGGAAGAAGAGGATTGTCGGATAGCCTCGCAAATGGGCGTCTTTGCATAGTCTTGACTCAATATCACAATTGACCTCTCCAACGTTAAGTTTTCCCTTCATTTCTTTGGCTAGCTGAATCCAGTTTGGTGCCATAGCCTGACAGTGCCCACACCATGGCGCGTAAAACTTAATAAACCATGGCTCTTGGGTCATCGTGACTGAAGACTGGAAGCTTTCAGCAGTAAAAGAGATGGACTTGCCAAGCGGATTTGGATTTGAGTGAGGTTTTGTTGCCTTCTTCGGTTTCGTTTCTGCGACAGGTGTAGCTTCTACCGCTGCAGTTTTGGTTTCCGTCTCGGCGCTCTTGGAGCTGACTGTGGAAGTCGACTTCGTATCCTTCGGTGCCGGCGCGGCTTCTGCCTCTGCCTTTGCAGTCGGAGTTGATGCTGGGGGAGGAGCGGCTGCAGCTGGACCTTCGGCTCCAGCTGCGGGAGTTTGGAAGTCCTTGGAAGTCTTATCTCCAGGCGCTGGCAATTCCGGACCACCAACTGGTCGAGATCCAGGCCGAATAGTCTCCAGTGTGTCTTCGATAAAGTCGCTTATAGGTTTAATCTTTTTGGCACCCTCGAATCTTTTGACTTCTTCTCCATCTTTGTAAAGAATAAATGTAGGGAAAGCGTGAACGGAATGTGCAGTGCATATCGATCCAAAAGCGATACAATCCACGGAGCCAAAACGATACTTGTAGTATGCCGTAAAAGTGTTTAGCGATGTGCTGTCCGCAGAATCAGCTGCCACCGGTTTCGAAGTGTAGTAAAATTCGTGTAAAGTCTGCCAGGTAGGCGCAATCTCGATACAGTGAGGGCAATACGGTCTGCGCAAAGATTAGAACAATCTCCAGGAGACAGACAGAACCACAGCGCATGCCACTTACGAGTAGTGTTTTACAAACCAATAGCCCTCCTTTACGGTTTCGTTGAAGTTTTCCCCATTAATTTCTGGGATTGGTGGAACCTCCACGCCATTAAATGTTGTAGGCTCCGGGCCCTCGGCGACCTCTTCATTCAGTTCTCCTAGTACCGCCTCTGTAGAATCTGCTACTACCACCGACGCGCAGAGGGCGAAAAGAACTGAGAGGGAAAGAAACCGCATTGTGGCAAAGGTTACTGTTCTCCTGAAAGCGTATCGTACAGGCCCGCGAGGTTGGCGAAGCCGCCTTCAGACGGGGAGGTTGACAATCGCAGGCGCCCGGGGTTTGCGAATCGGAGACGAATTTCCTCTGAATCAAAACCCTATCGATGAATTGTTGGTAGGCGACCACTTGTTATTGTAACGAACGACTTGGTGATCAGGAGTCTGGCCTCCAATGTTTTTCAAGGATTACATTTCGGACCCGTAAATTCGGACAATCCTGCGCTAGTCTATTTATGGATCACCAGAGCGTTGACGCCGATCTCCGATCTGGCCCCGATTCAATTTGAGCCACCAGTGGTGGTCAGTGCTCTGCGGACACTAAAAAGATTTAACAAAAACTACATAACAAAGCCCTAAAATCCAATTCTGAGTAGAAGGATATGAAGTATATCCTTTCTTATACCTCACGTACTCAAACGTCGTGATTTATTTGATATTGTTTTTCATTGACACTGGAAAAGAAATCGGATGTTTTGACTGTCCGCAGAGCAGAGCACTGACCACCACTGGTACCGTACTCCTTCTCAAGGCTTCAAGGCGCCGGCAACCATCTCCAATACCAGAAATTCTTTCTTTGACCAATGCTACCCAAGTTGCCTGCTGCACCGCAATTTTGAGCGACATCGTCCCAAAGGAGCATGCAAAAGTTCCCTCAGCATCACAATCGACCTCTACTCGTATCCGGTTTCTCAACTCTTCTGCTGGCTGCAACTGCGCCACACATCAAACAAAATGGAGAATGAGGAGCAGAGTTCCCGAAAGCGGCGCAAGCTCAACCTCGAAGAGAATGACCACGAAACTAAAGACAAGTCGGGCTTACATGAAGCTTCAACAGCTTCGGCGCCTCTGGCAACGCCCAAGCTTTTGTCTTCACCATTTCAACTTACCTGGATCCGAGATCTACCCGAAGCATCAAATGTCGGTGCAGTATCTCTGAAAGATCTGCTTGGAGATCCATTGATCGCAGAATGTTGGGAGTTCAACTATCTGCATAACCTGGACTTTCTCATGGATGCTTTTGATCCTGATGTAAAAGATCTTGTCAAAGTGCACGTTGTTCATGGTTTCTGGAAGTCCGAAGATACAAATCGGCAAAACTTGAAGGTATTTTGAGATATGTTTTTACAATCTTCTTACTGCAGCCTGTTGACATTCGTGAATAGCTCCAAG
This sequence comes from Hymenotorrendiella dingleyae, assembly GCA_003988905.1. Taxonomy (NCBI): domain Eukaryota; kingdom Fungi; phylum Ascomycota; class Leotiomycetes; order Helotiales; family Helotiaceae; genus Hymenotorrendiella; species Hymenotorrendiella dingleyae. The sequence goes on from QYAP01000736.1 coordinate 12,148, forward strand.
CCTCAAACTACCCAAATATCGAACTTCATACTGCCTACATGCCAGAAATGTTTGGCACGCACCATTCAAAGGTGCGTCATGGATTCCGTGACTTTTTTGGGAGTCTAAGTGGGCTTGAAATAGTGCTTGTTTTCAAGTTGAGGCTGATTTCGGATTAAAGATGCTCGTGCTCCTAAGACATGATGATACCGCCCAAATCATCATTCACACAGCAAACATGATTCCTTTTGATTGGACCAATATGACACAGGCCATGTGGAAATCGCCTCTACTGCCCAAAAGAGTTGGAGATCCAGCTCTCGAGAAGCTCTCAACTGAGCCTGGTAGTGGGTCAAAATTCAAGATCGATTTTATCAACTATCTCAAGGCATATGATACCAAGCGTATCGTCTGCAAACCCTTGGTTGAGCAAATTCGAAAATTCGACTTTTCTGCTATTCGTGCAGCGCTTGTAGCAAGTGTGCCGGGAAGACAAAGCTTACTAACGGACTCTAAAACTTCATGGGGGTGGGTGGGACTAGAAAATGTCCTAAAGTCGGTGCCGGTCCAGGGCAATCAACCTGAAATTGTTATACAGATATCATCGATTGCAACTCTTGGTGTAAACAACAAATGGCTCGACAAAACGCTGTGTCAAACACTTCAAACTTCGAAGAACGGAGCCAATTCAAAGGCGGACTTTCGAATAGTTTTCCCAACGGCAGATGAAGTTCGCCGAAGTCTCAATGGCTACAGTTCTGGTGGCGCGATTCACACCAAGATACAATCAGACCCTCAGGTTAAACAGCTTCAGTACCTGAAGCCTCTACTATACCATTGGGCGGGAGATAATACTCAAGGAAACTCGGGTATGTGTCCCTTCACGATTTCGCACCAGAGAATATATTTAATGCGGTGTAGCTTCCCCTGAGAGTAGCCTCGATGCCGGCCGGAAGAGAGCAGCGCCACATATCAAAACATACGTACGTTTTGCAGATGAAAGTAGGTCATCGATCGATTGGATGCTTGTAACGTCAGCGAATCTATCAAAACAAGCCTGGGGTGAAGCCACGAATGCTGCTGGGGATGTACGAGTTTGCAGTTATGAAATTGGCGTCCTGGTATGGCCAGAACTGTTCGGTGAAGGAGCTCAAATGGTGCCTACTTTCAAAACCGACAAGCCTTCGACGAAGTCGACGACCCAGAGCCAGATTATAATTGGAGCTCGGATGCCATATGATATACCCCTAGTCCCATATGGTAGAGATGACAAGCCTTGGTGTGCAACTGCTGCCCACACAGAGCCTGACGTATGTATACTTCCCCAAAATCAGAACTGATCTCGTTTCTTTTCCCATTTTTAACTCGCTGGTGCTAACTTGAATGCAGTGGAGGGGAGAAACTTGGACTCTTGAGTAAGGAAATATTCGCAGAAAGTACCACAAGAACAAAGTATCCGTTGTTGCTTGCTTGCTCGCGCCTTGCCTTTCTTAGCAGCAAACTATGAGAAATACAGCGAAAACTGATGGGAACTCGAGGCATGATCTGGAACACATCAAGATAGGCTAATTGGAATGTCAATCATATTGCAGATTTTCCTCGGAGCGTCTACGAGTGTCGCGAGGCGAATCTTGCCATTGTCACGCGAGGACGTCTCCCGCGCTTCACGGGGCCTAGTACGAAAGTTTCTCGACTTACTCGTGTATCAGAAAATGCAGCAATTAATCAAATGGTAAGATCCAGTCCTTTATTGTATAACTAGAGACCTCCAAGTAGCCCGCGGGTGAATTCTATTCGGGCCAGTCATGCTTAGTATACACAAGATCTTTATTTTACCATGGCAATGGTCAGAATCTACGGGTGAACAGTTCCTGCACGCATCGGCAAATTCAATAACTCCGCTGGCAGTCATTGACGCCATTGGCAGCTTGGAGGTTATTCGCTTACTATTTTAAGCCACTAGTGACCTCGTATGGATGTGCCAATCACTTCGACGAGTCGTACTGTACTTTTGTGCGATGTATGCAATTCGTCACCACCCCGGTCCTTTCTCCATACAAGCTCGAGGAGTTAGTTTGGTACATCGAAGACGACACCTAGAACCTGGGGAAATAGGGTTGCCAAGTGCGGAGAAGTTCACTAGTGGCGCAGAAGCAATGCTGATCGTGTGGTCTAAAGTCTTAAAGGTCGTAGAGAATTTTTAGAACGACTGTGTAAAAAAGGTACGAAATCCTCTCTGCATGCTTGGTATCTGTATGGACTTAGCCTTTCAAAGTTTGCCTAAGCTTACGGACTTTAAATGTGGAAGTTTAGAGCTTTTCGTGGATTATCGCTTGCCGAACCGTCTCGATGCCTTTCCGCTGTCAAATCCACGCCACGTGAGAGGTGCTTTACGCTAATCAACGCCTGGCAGTTAAGCATGGCAAATACAAGTCTCGTATAAACTTTGAAGAAAACTTATTTTCTATAAACGCCATCCTAGTCTTCCCCGCATTTCGCCAACGTCCGACATACCATGCTTCCGCAGAGCCTAGTGAGGACTTAGCCCTTCCCCTCACCGGAATGAAACAGAGTAAAATTTATTTCCGGGAAACCCATGACTAAATAGTTTTCTAGGCAATAGGTGTCACTATTACTCTTTTTCCTGCGGGCTTCCTCTTTTGAGGTCAAACGACCATCGGCCATAATGCTCAGGAGTTCTAATGCTCCAAGAAGATACCAAGGAATAGTTGCAATTATCATCAATGAGGTTCTGCAATTGAACAGGATCTGTAGCTAGTCCTGAATTTCAGATATTTGACCCAACCGTCACCGCAAGTTCTGAAATAGTTAGGAGCCCCCAAAGCGGCCTCGGTATTTTCACGACCCAGTCCAGGTGCTCCTTTCTACGTATTACCCCTCTTTCTTGACGTCGCCGAATTGAACTTCCTCCTTTGCGCTTTGAGAACAACTCCTCTTCTTGGGCCATGGCTTAAGCTGTTTGGTGAACGAAGTCGCCTGATGGACCAATGTCCAAGTCTACGGGTTTAGGAACTCCGCAGTGCCGAGACCCGTTATACCTAGGTAGGTATTCACCTCGAGAGAAGAGGGGAAGATGGTACATATACTTCAATTGAGTCCAGTCTTCGGATCAGACTCTCTAAGTTCACTTGTACGCTGCTACCCATAACCCCGTATTGGACCTCAATCAAGCCATCAACGGCATATATCTCCCACAACTACTTATTAGGACGATTTAATTCTCACGAAAATGACAACAGAACACGGCGCCATTGAAAAGGACTTCTCTGAGCACAACGGAACTACAACTTATACCAACGGCGCGGAAACTCGACATATTCGTAGCAGAAGTATGGAGCATGATGATGCTTTGAGACAGATTCGTACCGCTGGTAGCATTTCCATTTCGCCCGAGCTTTTTGAGAAGCTCTATCTATCGCCTCAGAATGCAGTCAAAGGAGACTTGAGACAGACATTCGGAAATCCCACGCCTGTGTAGGTTTGGCAGCAGCCAGGAGTTGATATCAAGCTAATTCTCATGCGTAGTGCTCTCATGGGATTTCTATTGTCACTGTCGCCTCTGTCCTGTAATCTAATGGGCTGGCGAGGAGCAGGAGGTAATGGAGCAGCAGGAATGTACGACATCCATCCTTCTACTCAACAAGCCTCTACTAATAATATCTTAGCGGCGCTTACTTTTTCTTTGGAGGCTTAATGATGACCGTAGGCGGCCTTCTCGAATTCGTGCTAGGAAACACCTTCCCCTTCGTCGTCTTCACTTCCTTCGGCGCTTTCTGGCTTACCTTCGCCGCAACTCTCCAACCTTTCTACGGAGCGTACGGTCTCTACGCTCCAGCAGGCGCGACCTCCCCCATGGAAGGCCTTGAAACTGTCGGCTTCACATCTTCTTTCGCCTTCTTCTTGCTCTTCATGGGAGTCCTATGTTTGGTCTACCTGATCTGCTCCCTGCGGACGAACGTCGTCTTTGTCATTATCTTCTTCACTATCACCATCGGCTTCTGCCTTATCGCAGCCGCGTTTTGGCAAAATGCCAATGGCATCGGTAATGCGGATCCTAGTGCCATACGGCTGGCGGGAAGATTGCAGAAGGCCGCTGGTGCCATCTATTTTGTGACGTGCATGGCGGGCTGGTACATTTTCGCTGCCATCATGTTGGCGGCAATTGATTTCCCGATTCAGATTCCAGTGGGCGATTTGAGTACGGTAGTCAAGGGACGGAGTGAGAGGCAGAAGGTTAAGGAGAGTATGGCGTAGAGGTGGAATTGTATTGTGGTGGGGGGGAGGGGTTGTATGTTTATTGGGGTAGCGAAAAATGATCTGCTGGGTGATATTGGAGTTGATTGAGAAGGCAAAGTTGTGGTAAGGTGTTTTGGTTTTTTGGGCTTGATGGCTGCCTAGCATATAGGTAAATTAATGAAAGGAACAAACGTCAACTGAATTCCGAATCCGCCTTCGTGCTATTTTGGTGGTTCTATGCCAATGCAAACCTTGTGGATCTTCTCAACTACCTACTAATCAACAGCGTATTCGTAGATATAGCACTAGAGTAAGGCAGCGCCAGGTATCTCTCCGATTCTGGTGAACTCAACACACTACGTCCACTTCACTGGATCTTCTGACTGCCAATTAACTACCACCACAAGAACATGCAACGACTGCTTGTCAGAACCGTTGCCGCTTGAGTTTCGAGTGGTGGAAAATAAGTCAGGTATGGCACCGGTGACCGAGTTGTGGATTACTAGTGAATCATGATCTTCGTAAATGCTTGTAGTTTGTTTACATTGCCACACGGTATTCAGCCCGAATTATCGCTAATTATTGCTTACTTGGGTGTCCTATACTGTGCTGGAAGAATCTAGTGGAGGGACTGCTTTACTTGATCGAATGCGATTCTAGCAAGTGAATAGGAATGGAATAATGAGACTTCCAATAGGGAGAAATATGTGACGGTTTTGTAGTTTTATTAGAGTATGCTGAAATTCCAAGCCCAAATTCTTTTGCGGTCGAGGGGAAGTAGAAACCCCTTATGTCATGTGTGTTTGCCCGGGTAAGCTACCGAGAATCGCACGCATTTATCCTCGTGGGAAGTCTTTGGATAATCTTACCTGAATAAACTTTCCTAGGTTATCGCTAGCGAATAGTACAGCGAGGAGACTCAAGCATGAGAGTTTCTTTTCATTCATATCGAGGTTTATTTATTGAATTACGGAGCTAACTCTGAACTCCAAAGCCACTGAGCATAGCCGACGAATAGCAGACCGACTTTAAGCTTCACAAGATTATTCGAACATTATAAAAATGTAAAACAGATCCTAACTCTCATCTCATGGAACCTGGCATTTCCGAAAACCTCTGAGGAGCCGTCGAAGAATTTGGCATTTCAGAGTAGCTCTGAATAGATTCGGGAGATATAGGCGGCGGTGACGTTAACGGCGGTGATGGTAAAGGCAATGGTGGTGGAGTGGGCCCTGCCATGCTCGCTGCTGCCATTGTTGGCAATGGCCCTAGGAAACTGGGTTGGTGAGCTGATGGTGGAATAGGTGATCGAATGATGACACGTTCTTCACGCTTCCTCTTTTCTCGGCGTGTGCAGAATACGATGAGGCCAATCAGTACTGCAGCGCCTGCTACGGCACCGATTGTGCCCCCGATTATGGCGGCGTTGTTGACGTGAGATGAGGATACGGAAGTGAAATTTGAATTCGGTATTGGGGATGTTGATGATGATGATGATGTAGCTGTAGTAGAAGGCTGTAGAGTAGAGGAGGCCTGGTTTGAGGACTGCTCCGCTGATGACTGCTGGACCTGGCCATGGGCCGATGACTCCTGAGTCGAGGAGGGCTGGGTTGATGGTTGCTGTGTTGACTGCTGTGTTGAAGACTGTAGCGTTGAAGACTGCGTCGCTGAAGACTCCATCGCTGAAGACTCCATCGCTGAAGACTGCGGTACTGAAGATTGTTGTGTCGAAGATTGTTCCGTTGAGGGTTGCTGAACTGAAGACTGTTGGGATGAAGACGACTGAGCCGAGGGCTCTTGGCTTAAGGATTGCGGAGTCGGAATGGGAGAGCTCGAAATAGAGGTGGACGAAATGGAACTTGAAGTGATGGGAAACGATAATGTTGGAAATGGAGGGCTTTCTTCCGCCGTCCAAGTAGCATCTGCAGTCCAGCTCGTAGTGTCTGTACAGAACTGCTGTACATATGTGCTAGAGTCGTAGGCAAAGCGCCACTGTGCACAAATTTGATTTTCTTCAGAGCTTGCTGTAGGTCAGCATACTGATTCTTTAAATTAGAGAACATCGTACCAGTAAAGTGCATTGTTTACCGAGCCAGATGTCGGATAATCATAACATGTAGTATAAGCAGCGACAGAAGCCCCAGCCTTGGTGCATGTTTCCCACAAACTTGCACCTACGTTACCAAAGCCGCAAGTGTATGATTCTCCGCAGCCAACAGCAGCAGCTAGGATGAGAGTGAGTTAATTATTCAAGGTGGTATAGAAAGAGACTGGGAAAACAATTTCTCACATGCGATATGCCCAACAAGAGACCATCCACTGCATACAGTTTGGACATTTTGCCGAGCTTCTAATGTTCTTCCAAATAATTGTGGATGGGGCGTGATTTGGGGTTGCGAATGAATTCTATAACTCGCATCTAAACCCGTTGGGCTCGATAGTGTGATGCCAGCAATGCCAGCCGCGACTCTAGGCAACAATTGCCCCGCCAGGATAAATGGAAGATGAAAATTATATCTCATTTCAACGATTATCGATTGCTTTAACTGAAGCTTAAACTCAGAGCGAACAAAATACCGCAAGGTAATTTCGAACACGACAGAGAAATGTCGGGAGACTTGTGGAACAAAGGTTATTCCCAAGGCCTCGAAAGATGGCTAATGGCTGATTCTCACAAAGAGTGTGCCTGTCTTATCTACCAGAAACTAGTTTTGCGGCTGAAAATTTCCTTTGTCACTTGCGATCGTAAAACAATGATCGACTGGGTTTTCTCCGCATACCTATCTTCCAAAGCTTAAAAATTTAACAAGTATTGTATTTACCCTGACTCGCACCTTCTCTCACAACATGCGTGTCAAGATCAAGTTAATGCGTAAAAAGAGCTCTCATTCAAACGTCATTTTTTCAAAATCAAAAAAAAAAAAAAAAAAAAAAAAAATATCTTCATGGAAACGTAAGATAGAAGAAGAAGAAAACGAAGCTATATACAGAGCCATTCAAGCTATCATGACCTAAAAAAAACAATGGATCATAGCTCTGAAATCGGAGGGCCTGGAAGTTCTGAGTACCTTGTGTAAGGGACATAAGATGGTGGCGGAGAATACGGTGATGCTACTGGTGATGTAGTAAAGGACCTAGGTGATTGCATCCCCATGTTAGGAAAATATTCCTGAGACATGGGCGATGAGACTGAGGACATTGGATTTATTTCCTGGGGCTTGGGCGACTGAGTCGGCGAAGTTGGTAATGTTGGTGTAGTAGGTGATGCCGTTTTAGCAAGCTCTTCCCGTAACTTCTTCTTTTTGTAGTATTTGTATATCGCAACAAGACCACCCAGAAAACTCCCTACTCCACCTAGTGTACCCGCAATTATGGGAACGAGGGAAACTTTTTGGTTGGGGATAGGAACATGGGTCGGGCTCGGGGATATTGTCGGGATGTCGGTCACACTTGAGAATAACAAGGAGAACGGTTTTGTGGTGAGATTTGATGTAATTGGCCCAGTCGGCTTCAAAATGGTGAGTGCTGTCGTTCCTGTGTACGTGATGTTTAAAGCGAAGTTGGGAACATTCGTACAAAACACGTTTCCGAACGTAGCCGTCCCGCTACCATAGTTCCATTGTCCGCAATAGGCATCTAAGGCTTCAGTACTAGTAAAAATGTCAATGGCTTGCCCCGTTTTAATCCAATTACAACTTACCAATATAGTGCGTTGAGGTCGTCGCCAGTCGTGGGCGCGTTGTTGTAACAAGTCGTGTGATAATAAAACTTCTCGCCCGGAGTAACGCACTGTTGCCAAAGATTTCCACTATCGTCTCCAAATGCGCAAGTTTCAAAAGCCGGGCAAAAAACGTACGATGCTAGAGATTCCCAGGTTAGTAACTTTATTCATCGAGGAAATTAGAGGAATTTGGAGAAGTGGGTTCCATACCAACTGTATTCAAGATAGACCACCCATAACATTGGGTTTTACTCCTAGATTCCAGCTGACGAGCAACTATAGATCTGCCAAACTCTATTGATTGGGGACCGGGCGTAATTTGAGGTTGAGCTTGAACCCCAGTGTAGCTGGTAGCAAGTCCGGTTGACTTTGGGAACGATGTAGCCATATCAGCTGCAGCCATACCAATCCAGAATTGAGCTAGAATGGCAATTCGAAAGGCAAAATAAATATATTCCATTCTGAAAGCTTGAATTCGCCAGACTAGATGTCTTATAATTGAGGCTGAGGGAAAAAGACGCAAATGCGAAGTGCGAGAGAATTGAACTTTCCTCATATAGACCTGTAGACAAAGCTTAAGGTCTAGAATTAGCTTGAGATCTAGGAGCCCTAAAAGTGAGGCACTGCCGCACTGAGGCTCATTCGCGCTCTACACAAAGAGCCCGCCGTATCGTGCGGCAGATCTATCTATGGCTTGTGGCTTGAAGGAGTTTCTTTATTTTTTAGATGTATATATTCGCTGACAATTTCGTAGACAAAAAAAAGATCGCGGACGTGATCGAATTGGATTGGATTATTTTTCCAGAATGCGGAATCTTTGCTTTGTTAGGAAAGCTGTGAAGAGATTCGGACGGCGCCCGATATCTAGAAAACGACGATAGGCGCGAACGGATCGTAGCAAAATACACCGCGATATAATTCAAGCCCCATTGATATGTATTCTCCAGAGTACAGGATGAACGGTGACTACACTAGTAGTTTACCAATTCTGCAATAAATCCGTGCGAAAATAAGAGCTGAACGTTTAACATTTTGACCTGCAACTCGCAAGAAAATTGAAAAGAATGCGAAGATCACCTTCTTGCGCGGAACCGTGGTGCCAAAGCACTAAGATAAAGCTCGACTTCTATATTGTAGCTTATCCTGCAGCTTCATTGGACACATTACGGTGGCAAATCACTCCAGACGGCTTCTGGTAGTCCCGTAGATCTAACCCATCCCACCTTCGCTGAAGCGACGGCAGGATAATAAAGGACTGTTGTCCCAGCTTTGGTAAACAACGAATTTGCCAACTTGCTAACATGAAAGTTCTTTTTGAATTCAGAGGGAAGGTAAACTAATTAGCGACACCTGGGAGATTCGACGGTCGGCTCATAGAGATAGGCTTAGATGGCTTGTTTGAACTGATGCAGCTGTAAACGCTTCAAAGATGGAAAAATGATTGTTTGGACAGAGCCCAAATACGTAAATATCGCATACATAAGGTTCGTACAATATTGGCTGTCAGTATATCCTAAATCGTCAATGAAGTGCCTGCCAAAGGAAGAGAAATTATTACTTGCTGAACTCCGACCTGGTCAACATACCCCGTTCACTCTCCATACTCCAAGCCAGCCGTTACAGATTCCCCATTAAACGAGACTGTATTCCCCCTTCTCGATAATTTATGTGTTCCTTTTGGGCAAGATACGATGGTGAGGGTAGCAAGTCACCCGTTGTGCTTTATCCAAAAGCTTTCCCCGCCCGATTGGCTCGGTCTCGTCCGAGCCGTCCCTGGCGAGGCGAAAGGAAATGAACTTGATTCAATTGTTACTGCGTGTGATGAGGAATGTATCGATGTGCGCTATCAGAGTCGTCGGAAACTTTTAGTGATGGTTGTCGCGTTGTTGCAGGTTTGGTGGTCGGGAGTTGAACTTTTAAAGCTGGCCAACCAGGGGCAATACTGACTAAGCATGGTTCATATCCAGCAGTAGAGCCTTTACTTGCAACTTTCGTATTCATGATAACGTACCTATGAGGCATGTAAGTATTTAAAAGTACAATCTCATAGTAAATCTCTCGAACACCGAAACATGATACTTCCAGAAATGCGAAAAATCGCAAATCAAACGACGTCCAAAAGTGCTTCGCATCCTGTTTATCCTCTCCAACCTACCCTGTTACAGCCCGCACGGACCATGGGCGATCCGCCCCGCCAGATTCCGACAATAGCTTGATCTTGTCTACAAAAATTAAGAATAATTCAAAGCAATTCCACCTTTAATCCTATGAAATTGAGAGGCGTCGAAGTGTGACAACTCCGAAGGCTTGATTGGCTGCATTATGTGGGTAATCTCCGTACACGCCGCCCAGCCGCCTCCTCAGCCATGCGGGGTTGATCTCGCTTAACCGACGGCAACAGGATAAAGGACTCTAAGAGGAGAGCGGGACAGGGAAAGGTCTTAGACCATCGGTATTATATGGTTTTTCGAAAAATGCACCGTAATTTAGCAAGAAATAAATTAAGCTGGTATCAATTGAATAGAGTGTAGATTCTATTGTCTCACCATAAAAGTATGCTTTTCCCTGGCCCCTGTTTTGAGTTTCGCGTAACAGGGTAACTTACCGAATAAGCACTTAAACACTTTGACCGATAGGCATACTTGAAATGCATGAGTACCTATTTTGAAGGCCAAAATATTTTCAAGGAATTAGATTTTAGCATAGATGAACAGATTTTTATACATAGACGCTTCATATGATCGAAGTGGAGCATGGTGTTGTTATCCAAATAATCGGAAGCATTTATATTCCCCCGAATAGCAAGCTCTTCCGCCCTAAAGTCGGGACCAAAGCTTTTTGAAGATTCTCAAAATTCTACATCAACTGTATTGTAAGTATCACTGAAATGGGCCCGAATTACTGTAGATTGTATCTTTCAAGAACACGATCGCAAAAGCAGAAATGGTATGAAGGAAGTGATGTCAAATTTCATATTGTATTAAGTGTGATATCAGAAGTGTGCTGCAGAGCCAGCAGTAGCAACACTGTTGTATGATCAGAGTTTCAGAAATGTGCCACCGAACCAGCGGTAGCAATGTTGTGTGACCAGAGATGTGCGACCGAACCAGCGGTGCCTCATCGTTGTGTGATGAAAAATATGAAAGGGGCTCCTCCAAAAAGCTTCCCTAAGTGGCCGTCGATTTACTGCCTAGAAAACTATTAGCTACGACTTTTGGGATTTTTCATATTACGCTTACCATTTGCTACTTGCATAGCTTTCAAAGGGGGGGTGTGCCAAGAAAAGTACTCGAACAAAAGGTGTTTCCAAAAAAAGGGGGTTGGTGATAGGCGGGCGTGCGATCTCGCTGACATTCTTTTGATTAGAATTACTGGTAAAATTGGAGGAGTGCAGTAGACTTACCAAGCCAGCTGCGAAACTTCCGCAATGATCTTCCAAGGAGGAGAATGTACTGTACAGGAAATTAGTTTCTGCCTTTCACTTTAGTGATACTTTAATAGCTGTTATGAAGTTGCTAAACTCACGAAGTCAATAACTACTCAAATTTCCAGTAATCACTCCAAGAAAGATCATTCATCCGCACTTGGACGTCCTCTCGCTTAGGGAGTGTCGGGATGATCTTTCTTCAGAGCCTCTGAATTCTCCTGTAATTCCTTGTTGAGACCACCGAGTTCTGCCACTGCTTTATCAAACCTCTCTACATCTGCAGCGTAAGCAATCATTTGATATGGGTGAAACTCGACACTGTCGACAGTGATTCCCAAGCTGGTAAGAAGTTGATTGCGGAGTGGGCTGGGTGGCAATGCCAATAGTTCCTCTCGTACTTGAAATTCTTTCTCTTTAACCATTTTGTGAAGGTCTTCGGGACAACAATCCTTCGGTATTGCTTTTCCGAATTGATGAGTTTCGCAACTAACACCTACTCGCAATCCGATTGCTCTGGCATGATGGCACTGTTCCACAAACGCGAATCGTGGTTCATGTCTATTATCCATGCAAGCTTGGTTCTTGTAATCGTACCAATCCAAGACACACATCTTCAAAGACTTGTCGCGGATTATGCGAAACCCAAAGTTGAAAGCTGGAAGCCTATAGAGAATGGCTTTAAATTCAGAAGAGGCAGGAGAGCTGTTGCAATCGTGCAGAGGAGGGCAGGTGTTTGTTTTTAAAAAGGAGAGAGAATTGAGCAGAGATCGAGGGTATTTATACTTTTCCGGCCAGGCTTTTGTTATTCAGAGACCTCTTGAACACCTTTACTCGTAGAATTTAGAGTCACAGGATATAAATATAAGTACATACGTATCCTGAAACTGCGCCATTTACGATTCCAGAAAGCGACTATGAAGCGAATTATGGGACAGATGAGTCTTAAATTTACGGATAATACTTTGAGCATTGAATAGAAACAAGCGTATTTGGGAGTTGTGAATTTGAAATTTCGAGCCTTGAATGCATGTGCAAGACGCTTCACGGTCTCTGAGTGTACTGCGAGATATATGTATCCTGATTCTGATTCCTTAAAGTGCGGTATTTATCATTCAGAAGAAATCACCTGTCAATTCTGAATCTTGTTACTTTAAGCAAAGAAAAGCAGGGGCTCAACCGAGTAACGAATCCAAAACTTTAGCTCTGAATGCGTTAAACGGCAATCTGTATACGTACAACTTTAAATACGTGTACTCCGGAAGCCAATTCATCATCCAACTAGATTTAAAATAGTCTCAGTGACTTGTAATCGATAATGACAAGATTATTCAATCTACAATGTTAAGTTGAATCACTCCCTAATTCCCTTAAAATAAATCCTTTCATAGCAATTGTTGAGAATAAGTGGAGACAACTATTGTGTCGAGGCTTAATGCTAGAGCCAATTAAAGGCTCGTGCTCAAAGGGGAAATATATCGTAGAATCGAAGAGCTTCTTTTACCTTCACCTTAATTAATACTATCACTTTTACCCTTAATTATACTCCTTATATAATAACCCTAAGAATTATCCTCTTAATTCTTAATAGATTACGAATCCGATTTATACTTATAACGAAAAAGAAATAAATATATAATATTAAACTATTCGAAAATAATAAATAATAAAAACTTCATAATTAAAACATAAAATAATTATTTAAAAGAATTAAAAATATTCTATAAAATAGTTATAAAAAGATATCCTTGAAAAGATAATTAAAAAGAGAATACGTTTTTTAATATAAAATTATAATAAAAAAAGGTTTATTATTAATATATATTTATATTTTTACGAAAGCTCTTTATAAAACTTATATTTATATATTAATGAATTTTCAAAATTTAACTTTATAAATCAATAATATTATAATAAATATATAATAAACTTTATTAAATTTATAATTAAAATATCTATTAATAAAAAAGATTTATAAAAAAAAAAAGATTAGTATTATTCTTTATAAAAGAAAATTACGATTCATTTTTCGAACTTTTTAATTTATACTTTTAAAAAAATAATTATTTTTATTTTATATACGAATTAATTATTAAATATATATAATAATAAAAAAAGTAATAGAAATATTTAAACTCTTAATATTAGTATTATAAAATATAATAAAAAGATCCTTATTTAAATTAAAATAACTAATTTAATAATCAATTATAAAATATAAAATAATAAAAAGAAAAATAAATATTATTTAAATATAATATCTATAATTATAAACCTTCTTATATATATTTTAATTTTTAATTAAAAAAAGATTTAAAAGATTAAAACCTTTAAAAAGAAATATATAATATTATAAATTAAATATAAGAAAATCTATTTAATTATTAAATAAAAGTTTATTAATAGTTTAAATAATTTTAAGCTTCTTATAAATAAGAAAATTAAAATTATTTAAATTAAAATCAAAGAATTTCACTAAAAAATCATTAATAATTAACTTTATTTAATCGCTTTATATAAAGAAAATAAATTATTCGAAATCTTTATTATTAATTTATTTATTAAATAAAATATTATTTATAATATATTAAATATATTTTAAAATATAATTCTAAATAAATTTATCTTTTAGAAAATAAATAATTATAATTAATAAAAAATAAAGAAAGAAATGTTACTTTAAAACTAACTAATAAGAATAATTTATATATTAAATATAAATTCTAATTAAAACGCCCTTTTAATAATATTAAATTCAATAATAAATATTTTTAATTAATAGAGTATTATTATTATAAAACTAATATTTATATTATATATAAATATCCTATTAGAATCGAAGTTTAATAATATAAAAAAGAATTATTCTAAAAAAAGAAAAAAATAATAAATATAAAAACCAAAGAAAAATTATAATATTGTTACAGGTCCAGATCTGTGACCCTTAAGTAGTCGAGTAGCATATTGGACTTCCATCCAATAATAGTCCCTTTTTGGGCAGTTCACT